>JAYJMJ010295561.1:0-10422 GCA_036873875.1 Laminaria ephemera
CGCACTTTTTCTTTCTCCTTCTCCCTCCCTAGTCGTAACTCAGATCCGGGGCCACTAAGCAGGCTCTTCTCCCCCCCTCCCAGCTACGGTACGCGCCTCCATTTTTATTGCGAGACGAATTCAGTATTTTCTTCTCGCGTCGAATTGTGTCTACCCACGCTATAAAGCGCTCTCGGCAGTTGGTGTCTCTAGAAATAAAAATCTCCATACCGAGATTCGAACCCCCGACTCCAACCTTAGTAGTATTCGAGGTTAACCACTTGACCACCGGAGCGAGGTGGGTGTGTCATCTGCTTTTTTGTTCTTAGTTGCTGAGTGTTTGTTTTTGTTTTGTTTCATTTATGTGCTATCTTGTTTCACTCAATTTTTGTTCTTCCTGGGTACCTCTTCCCTCCTCCCTGCGTTCCTTTCTCCCTCTTTCTTTCCATTTTCCTTTATTCCTTTTTGTCTTTTCTTCTTACTTTCTTCCTTGCAAGTAGTCTGGTGTGCTGGCTTGCATATGTTCCACCTTCGTTTTCATTGCGGTTGGCAATGCATGGCCAAATCACCTTGCTGTATTTGCAATTTATATTTCTGTCTTGTAGTTTGTGACCGCAGAGCTCGTTTGCCTAGGAGGCATCGGCACGGACACTGGTTGTGGTGGATGTAGATGGTGGATAGACATATATGTTTTATGTGAAGAACACACTTGTGTGCGTAAAATGCACCATCTCCGGGTACATTGCAGTACTTGTACAGTGGGTACACCGGCCCCCAAGATAAGAACATTCGGGATTGAAGAGCGGTCAAATCGGTATACATGTCCCTCGTACTGGTACTAAAAGCTACCCGGTACCCGGTATATCCTACCCACGACAGATGAGAGCATTTGGCCTGTTTCGGCTTGTCACGGGGTGCTCTTAAATCGGGGCCCCTACTCTCTGGATATGAAACGGTATTTGTTTGACCTGAGGGCACGCGGCGGGCATTATCACATTCTCACACGTTTTTAGTACGAAGGCGCGGATCTTCCCACCAGAGACTATGATTCAGGAGCTGATGTCGATGGTCTGTTTTGGCTGTTGGTATGTTGGTGTTGGAGCTCTTGACCCACTCGACCTTCTCTTTGCAAAAAGTAATATTAATAGTCACCCTGTGCACTCTGGTGTACCTGGTGCCTGCGTATGCCACACTTCCCCCCCGCCACCCTTAATATCATACAATAATGACTGCTTTGCAGTGTTGAATCAACCACTGCGTCCCTGTTCTCTTCGCCTGTTCTCTGTGCGGTCGATTAACTTGAAGACCTGGCAGGCTGGGCAGTTGTTGCCGTTGTGTGTGTGTATTTCCTGTCGGGCTACACGGAACAAACGGTGTACATGCCGGTACTTGCGTCTGGACGGCGATCCTACACACATGGGTGAAAGAGAGAAGTCAGTGTACACGACACCAGCATTAAAACAGAGTACGACTTACCAAGTATACTGTACGTACAACATTTTGCTCTACGAACGAAGTTGTCGCGTGCCCGTTGTTGTGTTGTTGTCCCTTGTGCAGTACCTGGTACCTGGTATTAATAGGATATTGCTACAGAAGCAGCAGTGTATAGCAAATTCCCTGGTACTGCTGTTCCAGCCCTGTTTCAAGTTTTAAACAGCGATCTATGCGCGCTCGGATCGCGCAACTTTCCTCAGAGAACTCGGCTTGCTGTTCCACGGGCTGTTGAGCTCGCGCGCAATCTATACGCACCTCGTACGAGTAGTTTTCCACATGTGTTTACCCGCCGGCACCGCGCTGTAGTTTGCTGGCAGCAGCAGTTGTGGCCTCCTATCTCGTACCGGTATGATATACCTGGTATATCCTTCTCGAATCGGAGTCGGAGGGTTAGTGACAGGATGACCGCGTCATACTTTGTCACCACGGACACTGGGTGTGCTGGATGTCGATGGGTTGATTCAATGCGAAGAACACAGATTGGGGGTACTGCCGTTGCTGCACTGACTGCTCTCTTAAACTGTGTCAAGAAGATACAGAGCCTCCTTCCCTCGCGAAGTCTTCAACGAATGCCAAAACGAAAACGGTTGCGGCGAGGCTCGTACTACGGTCTAGTGAGAGCTTACCACATGCCTGATGTCCGAGAATTCCCGTTCATTCGTCGAATTCTGATGTTTCCGGATGTTTCATAGGTCAACACACACACCAACACAAACGCCAACATATTATCTTGGCCCCCTGCTCCCGCTTGGCAACCTGATCTCACACTGACCTGATCCCACCCACATCAGTGGTAATCTGAACCCACCCTCCTGCGGTCGACGACCTCGTACTGCCATTTTGAGGAAAATCACACTACAAACCGTACTACTTTGAGTTGATGCTTGATGCTACAGAGTACCTAGTAGTATACTGCTGCTGCTGCTTTGGCTCTGTCAAGTTCTACGTAAAAGCTATTGCTACTGTTAAAGACGAAGCGTTCATTCAATAGACGTCATTGTTGTCACTGATTTGAAAATCCTGCAGCAGTGTTTTCGGCAGTATGATGGAATGTACTCGGGTGTACAGAGATACCACGTTCTGCTGTTTACTGGTATCTGTTAATTGAGAATCAGTACGCAGTCGGAATAGTTTACGCCTATGGAGTACATATCGTATATTACCATACATATCATTACCATACAGACTATCATACCTGGTGCATATCGCCTCGGTAGCCTAGTGGTTAACCTCGAATACTAAGGTTGGAGTCAGGGGTTCAAATCTCGGTATGGTTATTTTTATTTCTATTAATAGAGACACCAACTGCCGAGAGCGCTTTATAGCGTGGGTAAGTACAATTCGACGCGAGTCGACGAGGGAAGAAAGTGCTGAATTCCTGCGATAAAACTGAAGGCGCGTGCCGTAGTGGGGAGG
The DNA here is from genome assembly GCA_036873875.1 of Laminaria ephemera. Lineage (NCBI taxonomy): Eukaryota > Phaeophyceae > Laminariales > Laminariaceae > Laminaria > Laminaria ephemera. The sequence continues at coordinate 2,890 of JAYJMJ010295561.1, forward strand.
GGGGGGAAGAGCCTGCTACGTAAGTGGCCCCGGATCTGAGTTACGACTATTAATGGGGAGGGAGAAGGAGAAAGAAAAGTGCGAAGATAATAATGGGATCTCATGAGCAAAAAAAAAAAAATGGTACAGCTTAGTTCAGGTTAGTTAACGGTTTAACCCGTTTGGAACTGCACCCTTTGGGGGGGGGGTGAACTACTTGGAATTATTGTGGGGTCATTTTTTGCAGTCCTACAAGGGCCAAGGAAGTCAATCAAGCCCACCACATCCTTGGCAACCGGCAACCATGATCGAGAGGAGGTTGCACCACACATCGCCTGCCTGACAATTGCTGCCTGCATCCATCCGCGCAACGCCCAAAGCTCTTGGAAGAATCATACTCGTGCGGTCCACACTCGTGTGGTCGGCATGTCGTTGGCGTCGGCGTGTTTGCTGTCGTTGTGGTTGGCGTCGTCGGCGTCATGAGTGCCAGCCGGCATCACCCCTGAAAATCCTTGAAAAACGAATTAGAGATCGATATCGTCACTGTTAACGTTATTGACGCTAAAAATCGTACCATAGTAGTGTTGCCCCTTTTTCCCCCTCTTTTCGCCCCCCTAGCCAAACGGCGTCGCCCCTTGAAATCCTAAAACACAGAAAAATAAAGAGCAAAACATATACGTCAATGTTATTATCATTAAAAATCGTAAGTGTTCCCCCTGTTTTTTTCTTTTCGCCCACGCCTGACCCTTGGCAGGCCGTGCGCAAGCTGTTCACGGAGGCCCAGAGGACCGTGCAGTGTCACAGACGGTGCTGTGACGCGCTTCGGCGGCTGCTGTGTAAGCACAAGGTACGTCTGTATGTAGGCAAGGTTTCCGGAGGTTGTTATACTGGGCATCGGGAGGGGGGGGGGGCAGTCGAGCTAACCACTTATTCGAGAAACCCGTTCATTGGTGAACTATTTATACTTCCGGATGTTTTATTGGTCAGCACACGCACACACACGAATTCGCACTTTGCACCCTGATCCCGCTCAGACCTAATCCCACCCGGACATGAGCCCTCCGAACTGACCCTGGGTATATAGTCGCCGCCGGCAGGGCCACCAAGAACCCTGATCTCACGCCGTCCAAAATCGGAGGTCAGCAGCAGCAGCAGCAGCGAATCAAGGGTCAAATCCGGCCTGACCGCGGTGTATGCATACATGTGCTTGATATAATACAGTACAGGCGTGGTCCCGTGTTAGTGCTGTACCATGTTAGTGCTGTACCATTTAGTGCGGGGGCCCAGGTTATTGCCGTGAAAATCGTTTGTCACGACCTCGTCCCGGCGAGTACACTAATATCCCGTGATAGTGCGGGGTCCCACTTTAGTGCGGGCATTGTTGTCTGGCAAGGCACCGCACTCATGAGGAGGGACCACGACTGTACCTTAATTAACACTTTTGAGACCCCGGTACGTCGGTCTAAAAACAAGTGCGGTAATATCAACCGTCTAGAAAAGCGTGAGGCATTAAAAGTATCAGCGTGCTGCTCTCGTGTTGTACATCTCTCTCTGCGCTGTGCTCTTTGGACACACACACACACCCTTCCCCAGCATCCGGAGCTGCCTTGTGTGGCTGAAGCTGAAATCTTCATTTATCGTTAGACACCTTTTCCGTCTGAAGTGTCAAATACTGTAGGTTAATGTTTGCATAATGTTGGCATACGTAATGCGTGGCAGGGTGTGTGGATTTGCGAGCCAGATCCAGCGTTGTCGGGAGTGTCGGGACACTTGCTGGATTTTGTTACTATCAGAGCCGCTTGCACACGCTAGATGAACCCCTCGGATAGACAGACAAACCAGAATACCGCCTTTGTGTGTGTGTTCTCCACATTAAACTGATCCTTCCACCCATCTACATCCAGCACAACCAGTGTCCGTGCTGATGCCTCCTGAACAGAGAGACGAGCTCTGTGGTCACAAACTTCAAGACAGAGGTAGACATTGCAAATACAGCAAGGTGATTTGGCCATGCAATGCCAAACGCAATGAATACGAGGGCGGAACATATGCAAGCCAGCATACTAAACTACTTGCAAGGAAGAAAGAAAAGAAGAAAAAAGGAAAAAAAACTCTAGTGCGAGTTTCGTATGCAGGAATGACCAATTATATCCTACACACCCACCACCCCCCAAAAGCGTTCCGGGCGGCCATAATGGATATTTTTGTTGTATTCGTTGTTAAACTCTAAATTCCACAAGCGCCTCTCCGCCTTCCTTTGTCTCTTAGCTGGACATTTCACATGCGCAATCTTGACCATTTTATCTGCGGAAGTGGTGACGAGCTCAGAAGCAAAATATGTTTTGCTGCATGGCTTCGACTGAAAACGAGAGCGATATACCAGGTATACGAGTAAAGGTATGTAGCTGTGTGACTCTTATTGAAAACCGGACGTTTTCTTTGTGACTTTTATTGAAAACCAGAGATTATTTTGTTTCTGTGTGGCTTTTATTGAAAGCCACCCCTTCTGGTCCGCCCAAACCCGCCCTCGTCCGCCCCGCTCACTCGCCAGTCGACTTGGGACGAGTACCTGGCGTGCTTGAGCCGCATCCTAGTGGTCTCTAAGCGTGACCCTGGTGTGGAGCGGCTGGTTCAGTTTGTCATCTTGCTGGCAACTTCCGGCGTTGGCGGGGACGAGGAGGGGGGCCAGCCGCGCGGGGGGGGCGCGGACGATGAACATGGGGGTGAGTGATAGCTAGTAAGTGAGCACGGGTTGTTTTTATTGAGATGCTGTGTTGCCATTTGCTGTTGTTGGTAAATGCTGCTGTCTGTGCGTAGAGGTGGGCTATAATATAACCCTGTCTTGTCTATCAGTAAGAACAAGTCGGTTTCCATATTATACTTAACCGCCATGGCCCGCAGGTCTGTGCTGCTGAAGGCTGAAGTACATCATACCAGGTACTTCGTATGTGTGGTTTTCATGTTTAGGTTGTGGGTGAAGTGCGTTTGTATGTGGTTTTCATGCGCAGGTTGTGGGTGTGTTGGGCGCTCTCGGAAGGTTCATCTGTTGGTAGTTGGTATTATGTGTAACAAATGTGCAGGTTGTGGGTGCGTTGGGTCGCTCGCGGTAGGTTCATTTGTTGGTAAGAGCCATTATGTGTGTATGTGTGTTCTTCACATGAACACTGATCTTTCGACCCATCTGCACCCAGCACAACCAGTGTCCGTGCCGATACCTCCTAGAGAGACGAGCTCTGTGGTCACAAACTGCTTTAAGACAGAACTACACATTGCAAATACAGCAAGGTGATTTGGCCATGCGATGCCAACCGCAATGAATACGAGGGCGGAACATATGCAAGCCAGCACACCAGAATGTATTTGCAAGGAAGAAATAAAAGAAGAATAACAAGAAGTAAGACTGACAATGGGGGTGCTGGATGTCGACGGGCGGAAACCACAGCTAATAAAAATGAAGAACACGCACGCTCACAATGGTGTGCAGCACGAGCTTCAACCGTCGCCAACCCATAAGCATAATAAAAAAGAACAGTACACATCGTGTAGGAAATTATTTGGTTTACTGTAGTAAATCACCCCCATCCCCCCGGAATTAATTTACTCGGTATCTATGTTTCCAGGCAAGGTTTTAAGGGACAAAGTAAACTTGCTTCTTGCGGGAACAACCGTTTTGACCGAGGGCATCCGACCAAAAAACATAACGGAAAACACACACACCCTCAGCGGTCAAAACCGAAAACGACTCGAAGCGCTGTAATCACAGGACGAATTTATCAAAACAACTGGTGTTTTTTTGTTTTGTTTTTTTGTATATGATGCATGCCACGGTAGAGGTGAACCTTTTTTTTTTTCCAAAGTTCCTCACTTGAGCAGCTCTACACTTCACCTAAAAAACGGATTCGGAAAAAAAAAAATCCATGCGCTCCCCGATGAACAAGCCCATATGACAAAGGTACAGAACGAAATATATCGGGAAAGCATTAATTATTACCTACGTATTGAAATTCCGACGGGTTTGGGTGAAGCAGCCAAATCATTCAGAAACCGGTTCAGCCAAATTGTGCTGCCTCTTATCATAGCACGCGTCATGTTTAAATTTACTTTCGTTTAGAGTACTCCCCCCTGCCTACCTGGTACGAAATAAGGATATGGGGGGTGGTGTCAATTTTGGTTTTGGTCTACCCGGTCGGTGACAATTTCAGTGAACGTGTAGTACTTGGTTTTCAGCAGCCGCCCTGCACTCGCCCCACTCAACCCCCGTCCATCAAATACCCGGCTCCCCCTTCCACCCCATCACACCTTATTATCGTGTTACGATAGAGCTGGCACTTTTTGGCTTTTTTTTTTGTTTCTGAATGACGGGGCTCCTTAACCCAAAATCGTCGGAATGTGTCATTCGTCTTGTTCTGCTACTGAAGTATATGATTTTGTTTGTATACCCAGGCCATAGGGTTGTTCATCTGGTTGCACTTTCATTCTTCTCGAAATCATCAGTGTTTGGGTTAAGGTGTCTAGACAAATCCTACGATAGAGGTGCATCAGTTTCATTCTGAAGCTCCCCACCTGAGGACCTCTCTGTACTTTCACCCGCAATCTAATTCTTGAGTAAACTAAAAACGTGCAACCTATTAGGAACAAACGCATGGCCTAGGTACAGATAAAGGTGATATTATTGCAAAACAAGAACGACATATTATCCCGACAAATTTGGGTATATTTAAGGAGCCCCGTCGTTCAGAAACAAAAACGCCATAAAGTGCCACCTCTATCGTAGCACGCGTCGTTAGAGGTCCTCAAGTGAGGAGCCTCAGAAACAAAATGGTGCACCGCTACCGTACTATTAGTAGCGTGTGTTCCTCATCGCATTGCATCGATCGCTCTGCATCACTTCCCACGACTACAAATAAATGATGGACCACTGTTTTCTCTGTTTGTCTCCCCCGTCCCGCCCCCACCGGCCAGATGGACAACACCGACTACACCCAGTCTACTGCTCTCCTCCGCTACGCCGGAAGGCTCGGCGGCACGTACCCGGAGGACCCTCTCAAAGCTCTCAAGGTACGAATGCCTAAGTATTTCTCGATCCTAGTGTCTCCACATGTTTCCTGCATAATACTTATCCCCCACGATGAATTGCAGTACACCACCCAAGGCCAAGGCTGTGGTAGGGAGGTCACGTTTAGGGCTGCACGACACGTCTCCAATGTTGGTCTTGAGGTACATTTCGGTTATGCACGACCGACAAACGCTACGGTATAGGCGCTACAATATTATTCTGAGGCTACTCACTTGAGGAGCTCTTTGGACACGTGCTACGATAGAGGTAGCACATTTTGGCTTTTTTTGTTTCTGAATGACGGGGCTCCTTAACCCCAAAATCGTCGCAATGCCGTTCATGTTTTTCAATCTGATTTTTTTTTTGTGTACGAGGGCCATTGGACTTTTAATCTGGATGCACTTTCACTTTACTACCACCCAAAATTGGTTTGTGGGTGAGGTTCAGAGCTCCTCAAGTGAGGAGCCTTAGAGAAAAAAATGGTGCACCTCTATCGTAGCATGCGTCTTTGCGAAAAATTAATGTGCAACCCGATGAACAAACCCATGGCCCAGGCATGCAATGTCCTTTTTATTGCAAAAATCGATATGCATTCCGACGATTTTGGGTTAAGGAGCCCCGTCGTTCAGAAAAAAAAAAAAACGCCAAAAGATCGCTCCCTCTGCCGTAGCACGAGTCTCTCACCGCCGGGTTGTGTCGTTTGTTTGGCTGCGCCAGCAAACCAAATTGTAGGTCCGGTTTCAAGCACGACGCAGAATCAATCAAATGTGCGAGTAGACTGTACTCGGTAGTGAAAATGAGGGTACCCCCCGCTCCGCGGGGTTAGTCGCAAAAATGGACTGAAAGTGCAAGGACCGTTTGGTATTAACGTTTATAACCCCACGGTTGTTACACATCCGTCCAGAGTAGTGGCACAGCAACAAATATATAATTAATTCGATATAGAAAACAATACATATAAGCTCGACACGGAATTGAGGCCATGCGGTACTGCTATATCGTAAGCCTAACACTCGTTTTTTATAGTCCTATCACCTTGCAAGATAGATCAGAGAGTTGAAACGTCCATGGGTTGACCCCGGGGATGTTTTTTGTCATCCCCTGTTTCAGATCTGACGCATCCCACGGCGGTAGAGGTGCATCCTTTTTTTTCTGAGGCTCTTCACCTTGATGAGCTCTATACCTCTCCCAAAAACTGATTTGGGGGATAATAGCATTGTGTCTGATGAACAACCCCATAGCCTAGGAATACAACGAAAACTGTTGCGAAAGCAGACAGAATCTCCGACGATTTTGGGTTAAGTAGCGTCGTCACACAGAGGTAGCAGAAACAAAGATCTACAGTCAAAAAGTGCTAGCTTTGACGCGTGCTACTAATAGTACTAATAGTACGATAGAGGTGGCACATTTTGGCGATTTTGTTTCTGAATATCGGGGCTCCTTAACCCGAAAAACGCCGGGATGTCATTCTTTTTTTTGCAATCTGAATTTTTTGTATACCTAGGTCGTGGTTTTGTTCATCGGTTTGCACTTTTAGTTTACACAAAATCAATTTGTGGGTGAAGCACAGAGCTCCTCGAGTGAGGAGACTCAGAAAAAAGCTGGTGCACCTCTATCGTAGAATGTGTCCTCTATCGTAGCACGCGTCATCTCGGAGTTGCGCACATTTTTTAGGCGTTATTCAAACCGAGCTTATATTTATTGTCGGAACGGTGTCAACTATGGTCTACAGCAGTACGACGCCGATTATTCGGTATCTGTTCAAAGAAATGAATGGTATGTTTCTGTCCAAGTCCGACAATGTACAGCATGATCTTGAACCGCCCAAAACACAATCAGTTATGATACTGAAATATGTTTGAAAACCCGGGGAAAACGGGCTCGAAAACATATTGTGCCAGAGTAGGAGTAGCTCCTTCCATTGCCTACTGTCGGCGTAACCCTTTCGTCGCTGTATCAGAAACCACCCTGCTCTCGATCCAAGCACGATGTTCCCAAAACATGGGTTCCGTTCCAAAGCGGTTGACTTCGACCAACTCTACAAACTACCCTTGCTTCGACCTTTTTCCAATGACGTACCGGCGAGCCCTCTTCTGTTTTACTGGCGTGGCCAGGTGGACGAGATCGTGATGATCTTGGAGGACGTGTTTATCAACCTTTTCTCCACTCTGGGGGAGCAGGACGAGGCCAAGAAGGTATGCTCAAAGACAATAACGGTGGTGCTAATGGTCCGGGGCAACCCAAACGGAAACGGCAATTGTCATGGTAACAGTATCGATAACGGTAAAGGTATCAGAAACGGTTGAGGTGACGGAAACGGAAACGGTGTAGTTGAACGTAAAACCGGTAGCTGTTAACGATAACAACAATGGCGACACTGGAAGAAAAATGACTGTGACAGTAACGGGAACGTTAACTGTAACGATCATGGTAACGATAGCGGAAGCACAAATGCACACCCCCCGTTAGTGCGATCTAAACGCCACCAACAACAACCC
>JAYJMJ010295588.1:0-10421 GCA_036873875.1 Laminaria ephemera
GGGTGGGTGGGTGAGTGCGAGTGTGGGTGGGTGGGTGGGTGGGTGGGTGGGAGAGTGGGTAGGTGTGTGGGTGGGTGGGTGGGTGGGCGAGTGGGTGGGTGGGTATACCAAGTGCTTTCTCTCTGCAGAGAGGGTATGCTCTATGGTCTCATGAGACCAAACAAGAAACTTTTTTTCTGCCGGTATGTTGCACCCCTTACCGTGCCAAGTGTGTGTCAACACACATGAAGCACCGTGCCAAGTGTGTGTCAACACACATGAAGCACCTGAGTGTATGATTTAATGTTAAAGAGGGAATATCTCGCGTGCTACGATAGAGGTAGCACTTTTTGTCTTTTTTGTTTCTGAATGACGGGGCTCCTTAACCCACAATCGTCGGAATGTCGTTCTTGTTTTTCAATGTGAATTTTTTGTATACGTGGCTCATGGGTTTGTTCATCGGATTGCATTTTAAGTATACTCAAAATCAGGTTTTGGGTGAGGTTCAGAGCTCCCCAAGTGAAGAGCCTCAGAAAAAAACTGGTGCACCTCTATCGTAGCATGTGTCTCAGGTAGTAACGCGAATTCCTGTGAGTACCAACTTGGTCCAACATGAGTTTAAGCACTACCAGGTACTCGATATGATTTTTTACGGAGATTATTTGTTTGTTTAGGACCGGTCGAGCGAATATTTTCTGCACAGGGCATCAACTATACAATTGAAGACCCTGTGGATCCTCAGATTGGAGACCAGACTCGATGATGTCAACACACGTTACATCTAAAAGATCAAAGTCAATGGGGTTGTGTGGAAGCCTCGACGAGCTAACAACACCATCCATGCTCATATCATCTATGCTCACTGGTGTTTTTTCTTGTTGGAAAGGAGCCGTTACATTTGTGAAAATATGCTTGAATTAGCTTGGCGAGCAAGATCGTGTGCGTCAAGTCGTCCACCGAGTTCTGGCAAGGCACGGGGCGAATGTTTATCTCCGAAATGATCATGGCACCCATTCGCATGATTACCGAAGTGCCTGCATGATATCGTAGACGTATAAAGGAAGACTCAGCGGGAGGATGAACGTGGCACCCTCACTTCACATGTATGCTTCAATGCGTTTTTGCACGAATCTATACATCAATCAGGTATGAAACCGCGCGTTAAATCAGCGGGAGGATGAACGTGGCACCCTCACTTCGCATGTATGCTTCAATGCGTTTTGCACGAATCTATACATCAACCAGGTATGAAACCGCGCGTTAAATCAAAAAGGAACCAAGAGGTACACCTGTAATACAGTTTAATTTGTGGTGGAAAGTCGCTAACTCTCCCACGTAATTTCCCGAACACAGTGCGGGCCCCAGTCGGGCGCATTACGTCAAATCACGCATCACCCAAACTGCCAACACATACAGGGGATGAAGGACATCCGTAGTCATGCACCAGGGTTACACAACGCCTTACATACAACACTTGAGTCGAGCGTCACAAGGACACTGAACAAGTCCCACTCCTGCAGCCCATTTTTCCATACAATAGTTTGCCTCACCTTCGACAGGCCACTGCGACAAATGCCCGGCAGAAGAACAAAACATCGTAAAACATTGCAATGGAAAATGTTTAACTTTCCCGCTGTATTTTCCGAAGGCTGCGCGTGCCATCCAGTGCATCGAGCCATATCACACAACATACCTAGACGAACAGGGGATGATCATCCCTACCAATACACACAAAGTTACAAATCGCTTTACGTATGATACACTTTGAGTCGAGCGTGAGAAGGACACTGAACACATCGGAACCCCGCCCAATTCTCTGCAAACCATTTTATCTAGCCTTCAACAGTCAACTGCATCACACACACCAAGTCACACCACACAAAATACCAAGACATACAGGGGACGAGTTAATACACCCAGAGCCACATAGCGCCTTACATGTTTATCCAACACTTTATTCAAGCGTCATAAGGACACTGAGCAAGCTGCAACCCCGCCAATTTCTTCGCATCACAATCTTTCCTGGCCTTCGACAGCCGCCGGCGAAAAACACCTGACAGGATAGCTATGCATATCCAGCCGCTACATCACCACAATTCCGCACTGTACATCTACAGTGGTAAATCTGCTTCACACTATATACACCCTACGGTGACATATAGACACCATTCCCCGAACACTACGTAACTGTAACTCCAGCAGCCACATCCCCATCATTCCCCGAACACTATGAAACTCCAACCGTGTACTGCGAGCACCCGAATCTATAGACGAGCACACGTCATGTTTAGTGCTTCTTGTCGTCGTTGTCGTACTTGTTGCTACCGTCGTCGTCGAGAAGGCCGCAACGCTGCAGGCACATACGCTGAGCCAGGGCGGGTGCCTCCGGTAACGACTCCATGAGCTTCTTGAGGCTGGAGTCATCCAAGTTCAGCGACGCCTGTAACAACCACGGTGGCAAGAGTAAGCAGGCATAGAGGAAAGGGAAAGACGAGAGGTAGAGGTGACAAGATGAGTAAACAAGTAAGTACGTAGGGCAGCCTGTGGACTATCGAAACAATTGAAACCATGCATATGGCACGTACAAAACAGCATTATGTAAATAGCAAACGATTATGTGTTCTGCAGTGATCGACACGCCTAGCTAAGGATAGAGATATACATTTATCCATTGAGCTATGTAGCAGGCATTCTAGTGATCGGCAGACCTTGGAGTTTATAGATATACACCTTGACGAATGAGCGAGCAGTCAGCGCTGATTGCTCGCTCAGTAGTTATGATTGCTCGATCAGTGGTTATGGTGACAGCCTCTAGACGCCAACCCCCCCGCTGCTTACTGCGCGCTCGGTGGTTACGGCGACTCTCTTAACAGCCACAACACGCATCATTCCCACAGGCGTGACGCCGCCCCCCCTTTCCCCCGGTTTCCACAATAGGTAATACGTTTTGATGTTTTGAAAGCAAGCTTTACACGTCTTGATGGGTTTGAGAACCGGGATCACGAGCCGCGTCATGTTACCGCGCCTCATATCTGGGGTAGGGGGGCGGGGGGGGGCAGCGTGTGTAAATACTTAGGTCAACAAACACAAGCGGTGGATCTCAAAACCTGCGTCTTCAGCTATTACTCGCTGATCACGGTATAACCTGCGTGAGCCTACAATGTGCAAAGTTCGTTCGCTGACCTGGATAGCCTCGCTGGGTAACTGGAAGAAGCTAGTCGTAATCGGCACCAACCCGGCGTCCTCAGAGTTTAGCGCAGCCAGGAATGTCGCCGGTTCGCAGTCGAGGTTCTGCTGGTAGTGGATGAGACCTTGGGGGAAGAAGGCCACGTCGCCCGCCATGAGGTCGTTAATGACGGCACCCTCACCATCGTTCTCCTCCACGAACGCTACCCGCAGATGGCTTCCCTCGATCGTGTACAGCATCTGCAGGTGAGCAACGAGCAAGACGGGGGGAGGGGTTAGGGATACATCGTTACCACTGAGTGGTGAAGGTCGGATATAATATAAACGCATGTTTCTTCAAGGTGCTTGTCATTCCATTCAATCGTCGAAGCCGACTTGTTGCAAGCTCAAACGCGACACAGATCGCAATGTGCGTGTATTCAACCTCGCATATTTGTAATGCTGTCGCAGTGCGCAACACTACAGTGTGTACAGTACAGCCTTCTCCCACACAAGAAACCCAGCCTGGGTCAGTAGCTCTGTTTCTTATTAGGTGTCCTGCTCTCGATAAGGAAGGGGCGTCCTGCTAGGGTCTAAACCACGTCCGCCCTCGGTTAATTTATACCCGATCTCGCCAGCTCTCCTACTGTACCGTACAATCCTTTACACACTCTGAACTGCTGTAGTCTTACGAGGGTATACGACAAAAAAGAGACGACGACACCACACTCCCACACGAATTACGGTCAACAGCTTAACCTATGCTTACTTACCTCAGTGGCGCGGGGGTGTATGTGCGGCAGGTTGATCGCGCAGGGTCCGAGGTTGACGAGAGCCATGGAGATGCCTTGTCCCTGTAGTGCGGCAAGCTGGTTGAGGTTCACTCCGCGGAGCTGGAATCCGTCGACGAGATCGGATGGTTCGGGGCCGCCGAGGCTGAAGGTGAAGTCGTCCTCGTTGAATAGCGTGATTTGTTGCTGCCAGGGGGGGGGGAGGTGTGGACGAAAAACAGCTGTGTTATTGGTGTGTTGCTGCAATTGAACAGAGCGATTTGTTGCTGCAGGTGTATACTCGTAGACGAAAACCGCAGTGTTAATGTTTTGTTGCTGCATTTGAACAGAGCGGTTTGTTGCTGAAAGGGGGAAGGGACGTATAGACGAAAACACCAATGTTAGTTATTCGTTGCTGCAAGTGGGGAACACGAATAGGCGAAAACAGTAGTGTCAATGATTTCTTGCTGCAGCGGGGGGGGGTATAGACGAAAACAGCAGTGTTATTGATTCGTTGCTGCGAGAGAGGGGCAAGAAGGTGGCGTGTTCATAGGTCAACACGATGCAACAACCGGTTGGTGGCGTGTCAAGAAAAGTATCGCGTTCACAGATCAGTGCAGTACAACTGGGGTGGTTGGTCTGTGCAAGCTGTAAAACGGTGCAGAAAACGAATGACATGCGTAGAGTCGCGAAGGGGTGGTCTTGGCTGCAAGTCGTCGGGAAAGGGAAGTGAACTGCAACAATATCCACACTACAACATTTTCAAGCAGTTTTGTCACAACAAAACATGGGTGGAGCTCTGAAGAAGTGTTGCACCTTGAACAAACTTACGTACCGGGGTTGCCGACCCCTGCAAGCCAGGAAATATATGTACTCTCGAGACTCGCAGTTGTACAGTACGAGTGGGTTGCGACTTGCCGGGGAGAACCCTGCCGGTACGTGCGAGTGGTACCAGGTACCAACTTTCTACAGCGCGGATGTAGAGCGCGAGCATACTGACCTTTTTTTGTGTGTTGAGCATTCATCGCATACCGGTACGAGACTACCGTGGACGAAGTACATAATACACGTAGATTACGGATAAAGCGCGTGTGCTGTGTACAACAATCAAGACAGCCATCACCCACAAGCAAGGCAGCTATTGCTATAGCTATCGTACCTGTGCCGTGAGAGGGGTGGTGGCCTGCACATCAGCAGTAGTGATAGTCACGCCCGCAGCGACGAGCCCGACAGCAGCGCAGAAATACGTCTTCAATATTGCGAAAGTAGTAGTGCTTCGTAGTAGTCCTGTTTTCTCTCGGTCACTCTGTCTGAAGGTTAGATGAAGTGGACGCTCAGTTATGTCCCGCTGTAGAAGGCTGGAAGGAGCTGAGGTGGCCGTAGGTTGTGGGTTGCCGGTTGTGGGTTGTGAGAGTGAGGGGTGGGTGTGGCGACAAGCCCATCGCATGGATGTCGCTCGCGGCCCAATGTACTCAAAGTCCTGTGCCTGGCATAGAGTTCTACGAAAAAAATGTGCCAAAAGCGGTACCAGGTACCAATCTGGCTGTAAATATAAAGACTGTTTATATTAATATAGATATGAAAATGGTCCTTATATTTCAGTACATAGCGGTCCCTCGAAGAGAGCTCTGAGAAAAATATAAAAAAGGCCTGCAGCTCGGTGCATTCGGCTACATTTTTTTGAGGATTTTGCCGGGGTTGAGATGACCAGCACATACAGTTTTCTTCTGCTACAAATAATTTTCTGCTGCTGTTATGTGAGCTGGCCTAACCATCTGGTCGCGCGGATCTTTGGGGCGGTAGGCTGTTCGCGTTTGCGAGCTAGGAAGCACTTCCTGGTGGGATCAAGGTACGGGCAGGCATAGACCCAACCCAACCCCTAACCCTAACCCTGACCCTAACCCTAACCCTAACTCTCACCCTGACCCCAACCCGGACCCAAAACGGGGCAGACAGGAAACGTCGTTTGTTCCAGTGAGAGCACCACTTACACGAACTACAAGTTACTTTTTCTTACCAATTTGTACGTAAATATAAGGACCATTTTATTTTGATATTAAAACCAAAACGATCTTTATGGCGGACAGAGCGGTATATATCTGCACCTGCCGTTTCGGGGACAAATCACTTGAATTTAGAGGGGGGCGTGGGCTCCAAACTGCATGTTCGCAGAACCAGCTCAACCGCACACCCCAGAGCCTATGGGAAGATTCGCCGCGCTTTCTGCTGGGTGCCGTTTATATTTTTCGCCGATTTCACCGCATGGACAAGGGTAAGCGAAATCGTCTCACCCTCCCCCCCTCCACCCCCACCCCCACCCCTTCACAACTCACAACCCACCCACAACTCACAGCCTCCAACAGTCTTCAACCTACTACCCCGAAACGAAATACTAGTGAGCATCAGCCAACCTTCGCCTCAAAGCAACCATCCCGAGGACTAACAGGACTACTACTGCTACCGCAACAAAATGAAGACCTCTTTTTGCGCTGCTGCTGTGGGTCTCTTCGGTGCGGGCCTTGCCGTGGAGGCTACCGACTATACCCCTGCCACCCCCGTCACCGCACAGGTAAGGGTCCGCCTTGAGATAGCAGCAGCGAGCGGGTGAATAGCAAAAGGGTCGCCTTGAGATAGCAGTATGGCGGTCAAACGTTTTATCAGTGCTGGCGACGAGTTGTGAAACGCTGTGTCCGTGTGCCCGCACGTACGAGCGAGCTTGCTGTGGGCTATAGTTGTACCGGCAGGCCCTTGTTCTGTTTTGTTTTCTCGCGCTCTGTTTTGTGCAACTGCCCCTGTGCGCCCTCCACAGCCACCAGCAGCAGCGGCAGCAGTATAGTAGTAGTAGTAGTAGCGGTCCACTGTTCGTGCGACGAGCTCTCTAACGCTATATTCATGTCTGTGTGCTTACGTCGAACGCGCATGCTATAGATACATTCAGTCGATACGCTGGTATCAATATAGGTCGTTTACCGTAGCATGTGTCTCTGCTTGATTTGCCCCTGCAATATTGATAGTAACCCATTATCCGTTTCCAGGCTTGATAGGCTTGGATGGCCCTATGTCGTGATGCTTCGCTCGTAGAGCCAGCACTAGCACAGTAACTGTCTGCCGTGCGATCACTCTATATGTAGTCTAATAGGTGCCTTGAGCCATATAGTGGTCGAATTTTCATGCGACGAATGCTCACGCTCTACAGCAGTATGGTATGGGCATACATGTGGGTCTCCGTGTTTTCCCGTACGGCTGACCCACTTTAGACTCGAGCAGTGTACTCGTAACTGTCTGCCGTGCGATCACTATCTACGTAGTTTATGTGCGTTGACCTAGAGGTCGAAATTGCGTGCGACGAATGCCCACACGTTACAGCAGTATGGTATGCGCATACATTCGGGTCTGTTGTGTTTTTCTCTACGGCCGACCCGCTCCAGTTTTCAGTAGCTTAACTAGCCGAGTGATTACTTCATATGTCTTCGCCTTGAGCTATTAGTAGTGGAAGAATTTTCATTCGACGAATGCTCACGCTCTACAGCAGTATGGTATGCGCGCATGTGTGTTGGTCTCTAGTGTTTTCCCGTGCGGCTGACCCGCTCTAGATTTCAGCAGCCTAACAATTGCCTGCAGTGCGATCACTACATATGTGTGCGCCTTGGGCTAGCGAGGTCGAATTATCATGTGACGAACGCTGACACGTTACAGCAGTATGGTGCTGAATGCGCACACGTGCGGGTCTCTGTGTTTTCCCGTGCGGCTGACCCGCCCTAGACTCCAGTAGCATGGCCGTCTGTCGTGCGATCACTGTACGTACATTTCGAAGTATCTGTTGTGTGCCTTGAGCAACTAATAGTCGTCGAACTTTCATGCGGCTAATACTCACATGCTTACAGCAGTATGGTATGCACATTGATGATGGGTCTTCCCGTACGGCGGACCAGCTCTAGACTGTCTGTGTAGGTACGAGCTATGTCTTGCCACCCGCACGTCGCAACCCACTTTCTTTCAAGTACTGTACGCATATTCTGATTCACCCTCCTGATGCTTCGCACATGTAGAGCCAGCAGCCAGCAGCACATCATCAGCTCAATTTAAGCACAAGCACTACTAATACTTACACGGCATGTATCTACCACGCGCGTGTCTTGATGCCTTTTGAGATATCGGCTGAATAACCGTGCGAAAAATCCTCAAAACAACTCAACCCACACCATGGGAACAAATTGCTTGGTCGATGGCAAATGTGATATAATGGAAAACGAGAACGTTCGACCATATCATCATACACGTATGTATTTTGAAGTCGTACATGTACAAAACCTTCCGTAATCTATTCTTTAGCGATACGTTGTCTCATACCAGGTACCGGTATGTTTTAGTCTGATGGACTGGGATATGGTCACGGGTGTCTTTGTCCCTGCACGTCTCAATCGTCACCACAGTTTCACGAAACCAGGTTGGTTTGTACGATCCTTTGCTTCGATGGTAGAGCCAGCGGCAAACTGTTTTGCCTTACTTTCAGCAAACCGGCACACCCCGGGCACGTAGCTTTGCAGCCGTGACCGCGTGTGCCTCCTTCGTGACTCCCATGCGCATTATTTTGGGATTGATATGAATCGACATAAACTGGCACCGCAATGATTGTACCTGTGGCCCTAGAAATGTCCAGTGTCGCATGTACGAGGTTCGGCTGTTAATAATATGTCGACCCCCTTCCCGCTTTTTTCTCTCTTGCAGCAACAAATCACTTTGTTCAATCTTCACGTTAATAATGTTTTCGTCGACCCCCTTTTTTACCCCCCTTGCAGGCAAAAAAACGCTTTTGTTCAATCTTGACGTTAACAATATTTTCGTCGGCCTTTTTTTTGCCCCCTTTGCAGGAAAAAATCGCTTTTGTTTAATCTATAGAAACAAAAAAATGTTTTCTCCGACCCCTCTTATTAACCTCCCTCTTGCAGGAAAAGATCATTTTTGTTCAATGTTAACGTTATTAATGACACACCACAAGGTAGAGACGCGCCGCTTTTTTTTCTGAGACTCCTCACGTGAGGAGCTCTATCCTTTTGCCCAAACCTGATTTGGGGAATAGTAAAAGTACCACCCAAATGAACAATCAGATCAACTATTAATAGGTACCAGGTATACAATGAAAATTGTTGCAAAAAAAAAAGAACGAAAAATCCGACGATTGTGGGTTAAGGAGCCCCGTCAATCAGAAAACCGTTTCAGGCGAAAAGTGTCACCTCTATCGTAGCACGCGTCTAATTTTTTCGTCGATCCCTTTCTTGCCCCCTATTGATAGTGCAGCAACAAATCACTCTGTCCAATCTAAACATGAGGACTAATGTTTTCGTCGAACCCCCCTTTTTAACGCCCTTGCAGGCACAAATCAGCATGTTCAACCCGGAAGATTTCTTCTTCAGCCTCGGCGGTCCCGATCCATCCGACCTCGTCGACGGGTTCCAGCTCCGCGGTGCGAACGTCAACCAGCTCCCCGCTCTGGAGGGGCAGGGCATCTCCATGACCCTCGTTAACCTCGGACCCTGCGCCATCAACCTGCCTCACATCCACCCCCGCGCCACTGAGGTGAAAAATACTGCCAAGATATAGGTCATATGCTCCCCATGTGAACGAACGACGGGGGTATACGCACAAAGTCTTCCGCCCATCCCCTCATTAGGCTAGACTTCAGAAACCACCCAATCGGCCGAGCTCAACTGCTGGTTGTGCTTTTTATTAAGTAAAAGTTATCCCGATCATGTTGATAAGTAGGTTTTGTCAAACATGCGGGCGGGAGTTCCACTGGGGCTTGTACACGTTGTAAACCTTTCTGGTGGAGACACGGTATATCGAGTGCGCATGTAAGACAGGCCTGGAATATTTTTGTGCATGTACATTAAGACGTGATCGACATTGAAGCTCATGCTGCACAATGTCAGTTGGCAAACATACTAATAAGACATGGTATCTGGATTATTGTTGTTGAGGACGTAGCAAGGACACGAAGGTCGTTACAAAAGTGCGTACCGCGCTTGCATTGATCGTGTCGCGAGGGTGGGGGGTTGTGCATCCGGTCTGTCTTGTTACGGTAAGTCGACTCTGCCAATGTTATCCAACGACAGGTACTTTGGAGAACTGTTTTGCTTAGTCTTTATAGCTCACACAGGATTTAAATCTCTCTTAAGTACGTAGGATGGATAATCAGGACGGATACTGGGTGATGGCCTGATGTCGTTAAGTAGAAACAACAAGACAACGCACACGCGAATCTCACGTCTATTACTACGCCGGTGCCTTTCAGTAGAAATAGCATTTTATGTACATCTTACGCCCACCACCCGGTCATGTCCATCGTTGTTGCAATATGCAGATGCTGTACACCATCGAGGGCAACCAGCTGCAGGTAGCGTTCGTGGAGGAGAACGGCGGCGAGGGTGCGGTCGTCAACGACCTCGCGGCGGGCGACGTGGCCTTCTTCCCCCAAGGCCTCATCCACTACCAGCAGAACCTCGACTG
>JAYJMJ010295613.1:0-26523 GCA_036873875.1 Laminaria ephemera
CCCTCCTCTCTGATGTTGTCTCTCAGGATTGCTATAGCTAGGGCGTGCGATCTCTCCGCTAGGGTCTTGTCGGGGTGTCTCAAAATGGCCGTCTTGAGAGTGTTTGTGGGCAATAAGTGCGTCCCCGAAGAGTGTGAACGCCTGTATGCAACTCCCCTTGTCCGGGATGGATGATCGCTCAAAAAGTCGATTTTTTCCTCATGTTACCTCCCAATCCTCTTCCATATTGTCATGGCCCATAGTTCCTGATAATATGAGGGAGAGGGGCGTTCGACCTACGGACGGATGCATATGGTGATGTATCATTTAATATTTTGTTGCTGTTGTTGTTCAGCGAAGTACTTACACCGACATTGCCTCATCATCGAAATCAACCCCGCGTGCTCACTAGATAGAGGCTTCAGTAACTTTTTCCTAATAGTCGGGAGTCTCAATAGGTTTACCCGCTGGCGGACTGTAGCTGGGTGGAGCGGTCGGTTGGAGACAGAGAAGAAGAGGTATTAGGCGCGCTCCTCGGGGCTCCACGTGGCCATCATCCAAATATAGAAGACATGCGACGCGCGCTACTGTAGAGGTAGCACGTTTAGGCAAAAATATTTTCTGAATGACGGGGCTCCATAACCCAAAATCATCGGAATGTCATTCTTGTTTTGCAATCTGAATAATGCTTATACCTAGGCCGTGGGTTTGGTCACCGGGTTGCACTTTCAGCTTGCTTAAAACTAGTTTATCGGTGAGGTATGGAGCTCCTCAAGCGAGGAACCTCAGAAAAAGAATGGTACACCAATACCGTGGCATGTGTCATGTACATGTTATTACATCTCTCGGTCACAGCGTAGAGTTCCCTAAGGAGAAAGGAGAGAGAAGCAAAGTGAAAGTGACCGAGGAAACCTATCCAGCGGGAAAAGCCGTCGACCAGGGGATATTCCGCTATTAAGCTCCCACAACAATAGACCCAATCTACCATAGGAACTCCCTACTGTAATCAATCATTGTCATATCCGTACCAAACACCAAAGCACAATCAACAGCCTCCCTGCTTTGTAATTGGTACGGCTTGACACCATATTATAATTTCCTCAAGGTAAAACGAGTCCATGAAAAATACAGTCAATCATTATCATCCCTGCACAGTTGTGACAGAAAGAAAGATTGCAGTACAATACTCCCTGAAAGTCACTCCAAAACCATGAATCACAATCCATGAACAGCATCCAGCATCAATCTCTAAACCCTATGATTCAAACTTCAAACTCCAAAATCCAACATCCCAGTACCAAACTTCGAAATCCAAACTCCGAAATCCAAACTCCGAAGACTCCAACGATCACGGCTACGGTTGGGGGGTCACTTTTAGGGCTTTTTTTTTCAGCGGCTTAGAGTCACTCGCGTGTGTGGCTAGCCTATTTCTTCGCAGTCTTTATACTTTTGTACGTTTCGGTTGCGCGACATGCACTGCCACCATAGAGGTGTTTTGCCGCGACGCGCGCACAAAGTGTTTATATGACCGTTTTTGAACGAGAACCAGAGCCCCTGGCACGTTTGTCATAACCTGGGTAGTGAAAATGGGGGTACCCCCCCCTACTGTAGCTTTAGTCCAACATCAAACCAGTAATCAGCAATCAGTTGGTGTAACTAGAGGAGGTAGATCCCAATAATCAAACGGACATCAACTGGTGAAATAGGTTTGAAACGAGTGTACCGACACGGTAGCCCCAAAACTCACTTTACAATCGGACAACAGTCTTCCAGATACGTACACACCAAAATCACATCACAAACTTCAAATGCTCAAATCCAAAACATAATAACGTCAGACTAGACAATGAAATGCAGGAAAATCTCTTATTCAAAAGTCCAAAATCAGTTGTCTGCCACCCCAGTTTCCCACCGAATGAACGATATCCGTCCAACCAGTCCGGATCTGATCTTGTTTACACCAGGCTCTCAAAACGCGCTGGACTTATTTATAAGTCCCTTTGTTTAGAACAGAAACATGCGCTTATTTAAGTACGGACATGTGCTCTTACCGTTACTCCAAACCCCCCATTGACCTGCAGACCTACTCTTGTTTTAGTTGATCAGGTCCAGGAGATCTCTCCTTCGGATATTTGTAGTCATCAAGACAGGCTGAACAAGTATTGGTGACCTGCAGACCTGGTCATGGAGATTTACCGTCGTTCTCTACGAAGAAAATAACATTTCATGTCTCACATTTGTGGAAATGCACGCCGTCCTCAGCGACAAAAGCAGTACCATGGCATAGCATTTCTTAACCCACAATTGTGAAATCGCGCGTCGATCTCGCCGCTGATATACTCACAACCTCCTGCCCGTGGTGGAATCTCTCACCGTCGTCATCGGAGATGGGCACCGAAACCAAGATAAAAATTCTCCCGTCAAAGTACCAGCATACAAATTCCTAGAAAAACGTCTACCAGCGTACCACCTCAGCTCGCAAAGATCGTTGGTCGACACAAGGCTCCTAAGGTTTCCGCAGGATTGATCATTCATCATACCTACCTACTCCTATTGACCGCAAAATTATCCTTCATATTCCTCTCACTCCCACCACTCATCGCAAATCTTCTCCATAAGGCTACCATATTCCAGAGTTGAGATTATCATATTCCAGAGTTGACTTCGGCGCCTATTTGACGTCGGGATGACACAACTCCAAATCGTGTTTTGTTTCGAGTACCAATTAATCAGAGCGAAAACCCCTCGCTACACGTCACGAGGTTGCGAAGTCGAGGATCAAGTAACGATCCTCTGAACAGTTTCGCAACTTGATTTCACTCATATGCAACACGGTGTCTGGTAAAATCGCACAATAAACGCAGAGGTATTGGTCATTTCGTCTGAACTCAGCATTATTCGAGTAACCCGTACGTAATATTTTGAGTACCTCTGGACTACAAGAGTATCTAAACCCCCCCCCGTGATCAATGGGTCTGTACGCATTGACAACGTACAGCAACCGCTATTAATGGGGGGGGGGAGGGGTGTTAATGGGAGAGTGGGGTCACTATCCTATGACGTAATGCATGATTTAGCACTTTTCCTGTACAATTTTCTGTGCAAAGCCTAGCTGTACACAGTGAAAAAAATCTTTGCTTGCGAGGTGATAGCTACAAGCTGCAGGAAATTTATACGCAAAACAAATAATTACGGGAACCGTATAACGGTTACTCACAGGAGTAGCAATATTCGGTGACAAAACACAGCATCAGGGTGAAAATATCAGATGAATGTGAAGAACACATACGCACTAATGCACCCATCAGACCATGCAATCCGTGAGTAGTGCTGTGATTTACAGCAGTTTGTGGTTCCAAACAAACTCTCTGTGATAATGACTACACTGTAGTGGGGTCCCCGCTGCAGGTATCCCGGAGGTACACAGTACTGTATACCTGGTAGGATAGAAGATCGCCAATATACCGGTTCGCGAGGCACGACCATGTCCAAACGTTCCCAGTCTAATCATCTACCTGGTAACTAGTCATATCAATCGCGTAGAAAATTCTCATTTACAAAATCTCACTGAACGTACGTTTCGGTCGTGTGGGTCAAATGGTTGATTTAAAACGAACCATCGTGCCTCTATCATTGTTTTTCAGACGCAGGAAAGAGAACAATCGCAAGTTCAGAAGTGCAAGCTGAGCAATCATCAGATGTATATGCATGACATCTAGTAGAAGAGCACTTGTCTCATAGCTGCATGGTAACATCATCATCAGCGTTGCCTAAGCGTGTGGCCTATCCTTCGTATAACCTACCCAGCAGCTTATGATCATATTGCCTCAATCCACTGGAGTAAAACGCAAAAAACAAATAAATAATAATGGTCGAAGGCAATCACAAACCAGCTCTGGGGTGCAACCTGGCATGTTTTACTTGTCTCTAGCAAGGAGACAAACAGCAGGCACAGGCTTCTACGATATAGTCGTTGTACTATTAATACTAACGAGGTATGCATGAGAGCAAAAAAGCAAAACCAAATCATACCAGATACAGTATGAACGATACCAAGCCAGAAACCGAAAATACAAAATCCACACGCAAAGATCACACAGCAGAGACAAAGTCCGTAAAGCCTGGATCAATTCAGCCCAAATGGAGGGAAACTTTCCCAGCGCCGGCCAGCGCTCTCCTCTGTCGATGCCAGCTCTTTCCCACACGTCTTTGTGCCCACTATCACTCGCTCCCACAGAATACTCGAAGTTGAGCTCTCCAACCAAACCACCTAAAAGCCGCTTGTCATTCCGAACTCCCCTCCCGCTTTCGAATCTCTCGTTCTCCAGTTCAGCTAGAGCAGGGGGCGGCCAAGGACTAGGTGCCACCGCGGTAAGCAGCTGCTGCTGCTTTTGCGCCAGCCCTTGTAGTGGCGGCAATAGCATCTGGGCCTGCTGCGCCTCGCCCTTGCCTGTCTCCACCTCTTCCCTCTTGCTCTGTTTTTCGTCCCTTCAGCTAAAACTACGACATCAGATCTCGCCACCTCAATCACCTTATCAAATCTCGGCACCTCATTTTCTTCCATTATCCTATCATCAGGCGAAATTGACATTGTCCTTGTCTGCCATCTGCTGAGGAGGCTGCTTCCTCTGCTGCCGAGGTGCGGAATCCTCCTTCATCCCCTCTTGCTTCTCAATCGCAATACGCATGTGCTCCGGCATTGGATGACGTATGATCATGCCGGTGTCCGAGGCTTGTGTCTCATTAGTAGGCTGCGTTTCCTTGTGCAGTTCCACATTGTTTGAGAGCCCTGGCTGATCGTGTAGAATACTGGAGTACATATTAATGGCCGATCCTGTGTGCTCGAGATTAGTTTCGACTTGGATGATCTCCTCAAATTCCATCGCTACTTCGTGGTATAGGCCAAGCTCGATGGCCTCCTCGAGATTACTCAACCTTCCGGTCAGTTGTCGAAGCTTCACCAACTTCGATCAGCAAGACCACTCCGCACTCTCCGTCTTGTCCACCAACGCCCTCCAGGCCACATCGAGCTCGCCTTAGGCTTGACTCGAATACTGGCCCTCAGCTCTCTCCCATACCTGGGAGAGTAGTCACAGCAGCTAACGTTCTTTCTATCGTACGTTTACGGTATATTGTGTTTCCTAATAGTCAGGAGTTTCAATAGGTTTACCCGCTGGCTGCGTATCTGGGTAGAGGGGTCGGTTGCCGACAGAGAAGAAGAGGCATTAGCCGCGCTCCTCGGGGGTACACGTAGCCATCGTCCAAATATAGAAGATATTTTATGTTATTATATCCCTTGGTCACAGCGTAGAGTGCCCTAAGGACAAAGGCAAGGAAATTATACTGAAAGTCACCGGTTAAAACTATTCGGCGGGAAAAGCCGTCGACCCGGGGATATTCCGCTATGAATCTCCAACAACAATAGAGCCAATCTACCATAGGAACTCCGTACTATCATCGTCCATTGTCATATCCGTACTAAGCACCAAACAACAGTAACCAATGGTGGATTCGATGTATCGAAAGCTTTGTTTGTTCTACCACAGGTCACTGCTATCATAACCAATATTCATTGTACTGCAGCGTAATGGCGGATGTAAGGTTGGGGCTTCATCTTGAGTTGTAGGGAAAAATCATTCGAAGAATGAACTATCAATAGAGTAGTGCCATGGAGTTTCGACAGCCGACGGGCGCGAAACATTCAGCAGCGGAACAAAAGAAAAAACAAACGGGATCAATACTGAAATAACAATGACGACAGCAGGCGTATGCACGTGTGCACGTGGGTACATAAATTGTATATGATGCATATTTGATACACTACCTGGTATCGATGTGTATGCTGTGTGTCAAGCGGCTTTGCTGTTTCTTGAAGTCGTATGCTATGATTGACCATCCGATACTTCGTATGGAATAACGTAATTTTATCACAGTGGTATACCCACTTGGAAACCACCTCCAGACAGCTCATTTCGGGGGTCATATCTCCATAGTTCGCATTCTCTCGCCTTAAGACCTATTTGGTCTAAATCTGAGATAAGATCGAATCGGTCTAAAATCGGGCTGAAGTGTCACTAATTGACGTTCGAACCAGGTATATTTCAATGCATATTTATGTGCAGCAAGGTCTACGAGCAAACATGCCGGGTGTTGCTGCAGCAGCAGAGGCACAACAAGAGATGACTCTGTACAGCAGCAGTGGGGCAAGACGCTCGTGCGCTCGTGGGCTGGACTATCATGTCTAGTTAGGGTCTTGCACGTAGGAATCGAACAAAATATCCCGAGTTAAGACCAGGTTTGGGGGACAGGAGGCAAAGCAGTCTATCCAGGTTTAAAACAGGACAGCCCGATTTACCCGGCCTTGTCTACCCGAAAGCTTTCAATCGGATGGTCTTAAACTGGGCATACCACTGAACATTATATTATGTGATTCAACGCCATCGACTTCCTACTCCTACAACAACGGTACTCGAAACATCGCTATGAGATTAACCAACCAATGTCGAGATTTCTCCAGCTGGAATTGTTACCCCGGTTCGACCGCCAGCAGCGGCGACAGTCTAGCTATGTTTGTACTCCGTCCCGTAGATATTCTTCTCACTTCTTCTCCTACTCCTTGTCTTTTCGTAGCTAGGAATCGGGGTCAAATAGCAGGCACCTCGCCCCCGACAAACAGGCTACGGTGCTTTTTTTCATTGGCGTATACGTATCCACCGGACCGTTACACAGCCAGCTCATTCAACGAGTACAATAAACACGTTTTGATACACACGTCTATCTCTTATATATATAGGTTTCTATATACCTAGCCTTGATGCCCACAAAACAACTCGAAAATTGAGTTAATATTTGACGCCCCCTTTTTGCTGTTTGCGAAACAAATATTTTGTTCTCCCAGATATTCGAAAAACGCCTGTTCTCCTCATGTCTTTCTGTGTGTCCGACAGTATGTTTCACGTCGCAAGTTGGCTTAATACAACACTCGGATCAGCACAAAGCTGAAAGTGACTCTTTCGCCAGGAACCTTCTCGCAACACAGCCTTGTATTCACACGAAACAATCGTCGGGGTTCTTGCGTATTTTTGTGATGCCCCCTTGTTCTTTTGGGGCAATTAAACTTTGGTTTCTCCCACACATTCGAAAAGCTCCTGTTCTCCTCACATTTTTCTGCTTGTCCGACACAACGTTTCACGTCGCAAGTTGGCACAATTCAACGTCCGAATGAGGACAATCTGAAGGCGTCTCTTGCGCGATGAAACGTCTCGTAACACGGACCTGTATTCATACGAAAAATTGTCGGGGTTGCTGCGTATCTTTGCCCGAGTTCGGTGCCAACTTTCGTTTTTGTGAAAAAAGTACATGTTTCATTCCCTCACAAACAGTATGTTTGTCGCGCACATATCCAAAAATCACTTGTTCTCACGTCTGTGTTTGTGTCCGACACCATGTGCTTCACGTTTCAAGTTGGACCAATACAACGCTCGGATAGGCACAAACCTGAAGGGGTCTGTTTTGCCAGGAGACGTCTGGTAAGACAGGCCCGTATTGATCCAAATTCGCGTCGGGGTTGTGCATCTTTGTTCGAGTTTGATGGCGACTTTGTACTTTATGAAACGTCTCTCAACACAGGCCTGTATTCAAACTAGCAATCGTCATAGTGGTTGCGTATTTTTGTCCGAGCATCTTGTTTGCTTTGGATTACGTCCGATTTTTTCTAGTATCCAACATTGTTCTATCGCCTATCTGTCGCACTGCTATTGCAGTTTGTGTATCATACCCCACCTTGCCCGTCATGAGGCTGGTGAACTTGTTGTGACGCTGCTTCCAGTGCTGTGAGTATACGTACAGCTTACCGTCTTTAACACTGCTACTGCTGTTGTATCATGTCGTACCACGCACACGAGCACAGTACGTGTGTGATTGTCGGGATTTCCCCGTATCTTCCCCATTTTTCTTTCGTTGTTTTCGCGGTATCTTGGATTTGCCCATCGTCTGTTTGTGACGCTGCTGCTGTTTAAGTATCGTAGCCCCTCTTGCCCGACATGGGGTTTATCGGCTGTCTGTGGGGCTGTTTTTATTCTCTGTTGTTCGTGCAAGTTCAACTCAGGGTCTATCACGTTTCTGCAGTTGTCTCATGTGATACCATACGTACACGGGCGTTGTACGAACGATGTGATCATCAGGATATCTCGGTGCCTTTTTTCTTATGTTCAAAAACTTCTTGCTTCGCCGTGGCGCTACCGCCGTGGGGTCGGGGGTGCCGCTTATTCACAGATATAAACATACACATACGATAATATTCAATTGTATCATATCCAACAAAATGCGCAAAACATTGCGGTGTCTGTGGTGTTCAAACTGTTGGATAGAGTCAACACCGGTTGGTCTAAGCCCAGGCAATTCCCGCTACACCATATCCGATGTGGTTCAAATACTAGCTCAATCTTACGATACGTTGATGTGATGTTGTCTAACTACCGGTTGTTCTTCAGCGGATTTAGAGCAGCACATGCAGTGGTATGTCGAATCATCGGGTCAAGACATACATTCACCTTGTCTGGGGGCAGAAGCCTACATTAATATATTTCTCGCGTCGTTCGAAGGCATCGTTCGCCCGGCGGAGATGTTGATTATAAGGGTGCGTTGTATATTGCTTCGTCGCCTTTCACTCTGCGCATAACTCCCACATTATATATCGATTTCACCAGAAGAAGCTCTTCGTTACGCAACTTACTTTCCTCCACTGTTAAACGGCCTGTTCTCTGTGTACTTCCAACACGGAGAACGGTGTACACATAAGTTACAAATTTAGTCGCGGTTTGTACTATTATCCCGAATAGACATCATGTCACATTCGTTAACAAAGATATACCAGCACGAGTATGCCTCATGAGAACATCGACCAGATATGTGGAACACCACATAGACAGGTAACGCCGAACTAACGACCTTGAGTCCGTCCTGTGACCCCATGATCAGAGAAGATGAAGACGTCAAGTGTTGTGCAAACAGCGTTTCTGCTGGTCATGACGGCTGCACCTGGAAGCGTCATCAGGGAAACGATATCCACAAGCACTTCGGCGTGAACTTCAAGATCGACTGGTGGGACGACGACCGTGCCCAGCCTTACCGAATATCCTTCGCGTAGTGCGACACTCAGTCGACGAACTATACATTCGACGAGGACGAAGAGTTGAACATCATCACCGTCGCTGGTGAACAATTCGAATTCGGTCGAGAACCAAGGCTCCCGACGAGACCTCGGACACCGGATCCAGGAAGCAGCTGCTCACAATGCAAGAATACACGGAAGCGGATGAAATGGCGTCCGATCACAAGCACAACCGCCTCATTTACGCCTTCTATTTATACTAGTTGACGTGGGACACAATGTGCGGCGTAGGCCTCCCGGCCGTGTGCGCCATGGTGGACAAACTGACGGGGGACGTTCGAGCAGCAGTAGCCCTGATGTGCAACAAGTTTAGGAAATAGTACAACGCTGCTTCTGCTGAAGAAGTTTGGTACCCCACCTGCGAGGAAACTCCTCTGTTCTAGTAGTTCCTTGAGCACGGCAGTATGTTAAACAGGTATACGGGTGACGGTATGGCAAACACATACGATCGGTTGTTGACGATTCCATAGGGACGGATTCAAAGTGGGATGTGACCCCAACAGAAATGTGCTGTTCCTCACGTCTACCTTGATACTTTCGCCCATCGCGGTAGGGAAGAAGCATGAGCATGAGTTAGAGATGAAAGTTCTGGGTGCAAGTCGATAACAAGCTAACGAAGTGTAGGGGAGTCGATATGTGGGAGGCAGTTCATGCACGTAATATACGACAATTTCGTGGAAGCTATTGGAATGTTGTCTTTGCAGTGTATATGTATCTAGTTGATGTGCAGTCACTACGCTTGAGTAAACAGGGTACCTTGTTCTAGACGCAGGGAAAAGTATTACGCGTCGAGACTAGCGGTTGTTCCTCTCGCTGGCGTAGTGCATTCAACTTACCTTTATCGGGATGTTGATCGCATTAATAGTACAGGGTAACTATCTTACCATCATAAATATCAGGGAACGTTGCAGAGATTAGTTCAGGAAACGTCAATATAAGACGGACTGTCGGCCAGTACAACCGCCCGTAGAGTACATCTGCCCTGAGCATGAGCATTGCTCCGTGATAATAAGGTGACGGTCAGCCCTACGTAAATCACTCCTCTTCTACCCTCCTGTTCATCTATTTTCCACTCTTTTCCACCTCTCTTCTTCTCTTCTTAACTGTCCACTTATGGCCTACAAGCGTCACTTCCAAACTGTCTTATTTCTTCTTCGTTTCCACAGGTGATGTTAAAAGACACTCGGTGCCACCTCTGCAACAGTTCTCACCGAGACAGAGCCTCGACACGGATCAATCTCACAGGTTATGAACCACGCCCTTTGATCTACACATTGACTGGCACCACGCAACGGCATCCAGTTGAGTTCGTCAGGAGTTCTAAGGAGTACGAGGAAAGATCTCCTCTTTCTTCAAGTGCGTAGGAATGCTTGAACTTTATTCATAATCGAGATCAGCCTCGACAAACAAGGCATCACATCTACGTCAAGTACACCAGTAATATAATAGGTAGGAGACTGCTTTCACGTTTACGCGCGAAGCCAGTAAGGAGTCTGCTAGCGCCATCAAGCGTACAGCAGGTAACGAGTCAGACTCACTCTACCATACGCGCGAAGTCGTCATTAAAACCGTTTCATGAAGCTACCACCTAGCACGAAGTACATACAAGTATTTGTTCTTTTGTAAGTTTTTAATACGGCGAGCTAACTAAACGAGCTGTATCGTGCATCAAGGTAGTTGACAAATCGACTATTCCGCCTAGCGACGGGGGACATCACCTCCAGCCCACACGGGGCATTTGTCTCCAGCAATTGCTTCCACGCTTTCACGCTGGAAATACGCCGTCAGATTCGGAGGTGCGGGGTATTAAACTTCCAGCAACTTCTCTCACGCTTTTACGCACGAGACCCTTATTCAGACACGGAAGGTTTATCACGCGTAACGGGTCCTTGCTGACAGCGAAGATACGTCAACACGTGTACAGCAGTAGTGATCCGCTCACGCTGCAAACAGCCAAGTCATCGTGTTCAAAAGGCCTTTGCAAGAATTACCCCGATAAGGAAGTCAGATTTCCTTGCGCACAAGCACTCTTGATGTAACCTGCACCCAACGAACCAACGCGACAGCAAATCGTGCATAGTTCAACGGCGAGAGATGAAACATGGCAGTTGCCATCACACCCGCCTCGGTCACCAACACGGCCAACACAACATCAACGACAGTACCCCAGCCAGTACCACAATCGACAACGCGTCATCAAGGGCGATGGGTTCAAACCGCCCAACAGCATCTACCTCACCAGCTACTTCTACTACTACTACTACTACTACTACTACTACTACTACTACTACTACTACGAGATACGGTACATCATCTACCACTTGTAGGACTACTAGCAGCACATCAACACCTCGTCAACAAGGCATAGGCGTCGTATCATTGTAGCGCCGTACCTGTATGCGACAGCTGGGGCAACATCGTCTACTACAGGAGAGGCTACGACTACAACGGCTACGACTCCAGCAACATCTACACGTCCATAGCACTGGAGGCTTACATCTAAGCAACCTTATCGTTGAGCTGGAAGACATCCACGAGCTATCCACGAGCTTCCATCCAGCAGATTCACACCAAACGCACGAAATGTTTGCGAAATTCAAGCTATACTCCGGAAACCAGGCAGGAATTTGTGGCAGACTACAAGCCATCAGAAGGCTATCTCAGTGATATCCTCACCAGAGTGTTCAACACGTACATGGCTGCCATCATCTCAGGCGCGATGTGGACCAGCTCCGCACATCGTGAGCTTCACACTAAGACGACAAACCAGTTTCCTCGGCTTTGTCGAGCACTCCGGTAAACTTTCCAGAAATGGGGAGTTCGACATTTTTTCGCTGTGTTCCTGAATGGGTGGCGCAAGGTTTGATTGCACCGCATTTTCAGCAACAACGGCGACAACAGCAACAACGACAACACCAGCCAACAAGCTGATATCTAGGAACAGTACCAAGGCGCGACGACCACGAAGGGACAGGATTGCAACGCTCCTCGTCAGGTCTAAGTCGATCATCATCATCAGCGTCATCACCACAATCACACCATGTCGATCATATCTACAAGTACGCTACAACACCAGGACAGTCAAGATCAACCTCATCATCACTAGCAACGACCACAACAACACAGAGGTTCAACGGAGAAGCAATGGGAACCTTCAACAACACAAGCTAGGTTCTTCTAACGTACCGTATTTTCTTCCTTGTTTTTCTTGGGGTGGTATTCTCCATCGTTCTTGTGCATTGGCTTCGTCGTATAGCATTCGTATCATTCGAGTACGTTTTGCACTACGTCGTAGATCGACTTCTGTAGTACGTATGATCTTCCGACATACAAGCTCATACAGACCATGGTGCACACCTTATATTGTACCGGACATAATGTCTTCACAGTTTTGAGTACCAAGGTATATTCTTTGACTTGGAAGCAAAATCAGTACGAGTACGCAATGTACAAGCACACATCAGGTACAAAACATGTTATGCACTTTGCTGTACTGCCTTGCTGCTACATAAGTACCCTCTTATTGAGACTATTCTTTTACTCTGCATTAGCTTTCTTTTCGAGTACGTGTATCATACATACATGCTCACAAAACTGAACGTAGTGCATGTACATTGCAGTATAGCGCTAGACATAGATACATCCACAGCTTCTATTCGTTTGTGTTCGATTTTTTACTTGTTCTAGGATTCAATTTGGGGGGCGCATTAAAAATACAGCAGACACTTTCTTACGTTTTCTTTTCTATGATATACCTAGGTGTTCAGCTAAAATAGCACCGCGACTAGCTTTTGTGATTCGACTACACCTATCGCAATGTATTGTCGTACTATCTGTATTCGTAGACTTTCGTTCGAGTACGTACGTACATACGCAAAACTGAGGAGTTCGCATTTTCGCATTACTGGACGAGCGTCTACAGTTTTCTATATTTTTCGATTTCACCTAGCTCTAGGTATCTATTCAGGGGGCGTGTTGAACACCCACTAGACGGGTTTGCGCTTCTTTTCTAGAGTGTTTCTTGTTGTAATTACACCGCGAGTATTTTGTGACGTGATTCCATCCACATAGCCGCTGTTGATAGAGAAGCATAAATATGTTGTTCCAGTGGTATTCTGTTTCTCTGAGTGACATGATTACATCCATGTTGCCGTTGTTCATACACAGGTCTGAATACGTCGCATCGTTTGTGTTTTTCCTTTACAGTATCAGGTTCCGGTAGCTGCTGACTTATCATCAAGGGGGGGTATTGGAAGATGGGCTTTGCAGCCCACTAGTATCTAGTTGATGTGCAGGCACTACGCTTGAGACACTGGGTGTCTTATTGTAGGTGCGGGGATACGTATTATGCGGTGAGATTAGCGGTTGTTTCTTATCGCTGGCGTACTGTATTCATATTAATCTTATCGGGAAGCTGATCGTATTATTAGTACAGGGTAACTAGCTTACCACCATACGTATCAGGGAACGTTGCAGGGAACAGCGCAGGGAACGTTACTCTAGGACTGACTGTCGGCCAGTACGACAGCCCGAAGAGTATATCTGCCCGTAGCATGGGCATTGTTCCGTGACAATGAGGTTTCGGTCAGCCTTACCTCAATCACTCCTCTTCTACTCTCCTTTTCATCTGTTTTTCACCCCTTTCCATATCTCTTCTTCTCTTCTATGGTTTCCAGTCTTGGCCTACAAGCGCTACTTTCCAAAATATCTTCTTTTCCACAATATATATAAACACTCGGTGCCACCTCTGCAACTTATTTCTCAGAGACAGCCTCGACACGCATAATTCTCACAGAAGCGCTATGCGCTGTGTCATTAAAACATTAGTTAAAAATACACTACCGCTGTGAGATCGAGGATTTCGTCGAAACTCATATTTGCAAGCTGTGTGTGACACTCCGATAGTGCGTGTTACGGGATGTGTATCTGACGCGTGCTAGGATAGAGGTAGCAGTTTTGGCCATTTATTTATCTGAATGACGGAGCGTCTAAACTCTAAATCGTTGGAATGTAATTCTTGTTTTCAATGTATTCTGTTTGTATATATGGGCCATGGGTTTGTTCATCGCGGTGGACGTTAAGTTTACCCCAACCAGTTTTTGGGTGAGGCATAGAGCTCCTGAAGTGAGGAGTCTCAGAAAAAGAATGGTGCACTTCTACGGTAGCGCGTGTCATATCCTCATGAAGCATTATTGGTCGGCGACTGCCCTTAGTACTAGTTGGCATCAGCGTCAACAGTGTGATACAAAGACGTCGGTCTTTTTAATCAAGCTGGGCACGGAAACTATAAACTTGTTCGAGGGGGACAAACGCTGACGTCTGTGGAACGCAAACCCTGACTGCTGTGGAACCCACCAGCCTTTTATACAAGTAGTCTTAAAACCGGTGAGGGGACGTAGGGGGGGGTGTAGGTAGTATTTAGATCGCATAATGAATAGGGCTGCTGCAATTATAGTGTTGGAACTAAGGAGATGACGGGGATCAGGTGGGTGTAGGCTGTTTTTTTAATGACAGCAGAATAATTGCTGCTGAAATCTAGTCGATGTGGATGCTTGAGGAGGTGAATCAAATATTGGTTTCAGATTCTATCCGCGCCGAAGACGGCACGCGATTCCGCAAATGTGGCCTACGTCATGCTGCGGTCTCCGCGAAGGACGGCACGGGATTCCAACAATATGGCACTCCCGCTATGCTGATTTCGCCGCCGATGACGGCTCGAAATTCCCCAATTTTTTTCACGTAATGGTGATTTCTCCGCCGAGAACGGCGCGAAATCCGCAGCACGAGGACTTCAGGTCATCGATGATTGTTCAGCCTGTCTTTGTGAGTTTTGATACCGGGGGGAGCAACCCTAGGAGCTGATCAGTGAAATCAGAACCAGGTCTGCAGATTAACAAAGGGTCAGAAGTAGCAGTATGCATACTGGGAAGGTGAAAATAGAACCAGGGCTCCACGTAATCGATAATGAACAAGCCTGTTTTACGACAACCGATACCCAAGGGAGAAATCTTTGGTGCTGATCAATGAAAGCAAGACTAGGTCTACAGGTCAATGTGGGGGTTGAAGTAGCAGTAACGAAATGGGTGAAAGTAGGGAAACATGTTCGAATGGGAAGATTTGTGTCTTGATTTGAGAGTGGAGGATTTATGGCTTGGTTTCAGAACGGAGCAACTATATCTAGGTTTCAGACAATAATGTTTATTTGAGTCAATTACTAGAAGACTTTGTTTTTATTTGGCTAAATGGACGATTGATACTCGATGGTATGATACGTTTCGAGAAGAGGGATGGATGTTGTATTTTGTACTATATATATAGGATATTGGATTTTGATTTCGGATTTCACATATTGAGGATTTTGGATCTTGGTTCTGAGTTCTTTTCCTGGATTTTGGCTGTTGGTCTGTTGGTTACAAGAGTGATTTTTGGAGAAGATGGTACTGCAATAATATTGCTTTCGGTTACAACGCTGCATGGAGGATGTCAGTTAGTTGCATTTCGCATTGACTCGTCTCATCTGAGACAATGATTATTTCGTGTTGCGCAGTATCATTTACGAAGCAGGGAGGATGTTGATTGCGCTTTTAACATGATACGGATACTAGGGATTACGGAGTAAATCAGACCTGTCGTAGTTGGAAAAGGCATTGCGGATGACCCCGTTTGGCGGGAATTTGAAATGAAATTCGCCGCCTGTCCTTTCTACGAGAGACCTGATCTTGTCACTCGAAAGCAGCTAGATATGTATCCATTCTAAGCCATAACATCGGGACCGTCTGGGCATTCGTACATATATCTTGGCGAGAATTTGAAAATAGGGCAGGAGACGCGTGCTACGGTAAATATAGCACTTTTGGCCCGAAAACGTTTCTGAATGACGGGGCTCCTTAACCAAAAATAGTCGGTATTTCATGCTTGTTTGTGCAACGATGTTTCTTGTGTACATAGGCCATCGTGTTGTGCATCGGGTAGAATTTCTATTTTTCCCAAAATCGTTTTTTGGGGAGAAGGATAGAGCTCCTCTAGTGAGGAGCCTCATAAAACAATATGGTGCACCTCTACCGAAGCGTGCGTCACGATCCATTTCTTTTTATAGTGTCTTCGATGAGCTAGGGCGCTAAAAAAACACAAAAACGACCAGACGACCTACTAGGAAGACAACAACCTTGACTTCGTCTACCTAAGCAAGGGCAGTCGGAGCTCTCCGTGAGATTTTCTCCCGTTGAACATTCTTCCGATCTATTTCTTCGTAACCTGTTTCATGCGCTGAATTCGTATTTTCCTCCGCGAACCTAAAAAAGCCAAAAACTAAATTCGAACTCGTTTGTTGAGCTCGTGAGCGCGGTTCAAAGCTGACCGTTGTTTCTCGTGCGGGAGTCAAAACGAACAGTTGCTGACAGGAAAACCGGAGATGCTATCCGTCCATCCCCTTTTTTATCCCAGAGGGGAATGTTTCAGTCCCCCTTGTTGTTGAGCCACCATCGGACGCGTGCTACGATAGAGGTAGAACTTTTAGGCTTTTTTGTTTCTGAATGACGGGTCACCTTAACCCAAAATCGTCGGAATGTCATTCATAATTTGCAATATGAGTTTTTTGTATACCTAGGCCATGGGTTTGATCATCGGGTTCACTTCCATTCTTCTCAAGATCAGTTGTTGGGCGAGGTTTAGAGCTCCTCAAGTGAGGAGCCCGAGATACTAAATGGTGCACCTCTATCGTAGCGTATGTCCACGTTATCATGTCGCTGGTTGCGAAACAGGCACATACTGTGCCAAACATGTAAATGGTCCACATATTGTGGCCCTTTCCAAAGACATCTATATCCGGGGATTATTTCCGGCCATCCCCTGTTGTTCCGGTATTTTTTTAAATCCCTGTCCCTTGGCTGTTCAACCAACATAGTGTCTTGTCTTTCGGTGTCGAGCAATCGCATTATGTGACAAACGTGTAAAAAGGTACTTAGGATATGGCCATAACCCGCGGTCCCTATGTTATGGCCCACAGTGGTACATGTTCTATGTTAGAATGCTCTTTCTAGACTACGCGCGAAGGACGCGCTTGTGCCGAACCAAGCCTGCTTTAGGCATGTATTGTCCATTGGACTGCACAGAGGAGTTTTCGGAAAAATCGGCGTAGCTACTCGAACCAACATCAGCAAGATGATGTGTTCGAACCTCACGGACGTTATACTCGGCATGGGGACCCACACATGTTCACTTCCAACAACTTATCATTTTGCGCGATATGGGAGTCGCACATATGCACTCGTGGAGAGCTACAAAGCTGCAGAGCGCCACGAGAAGGCCGCGGCAGCTCCACCCACCGTTGACACCAATACGTTGCGGGGGGGAGAGGGGGGAGGGATAGGGGAGCTAAAGGGGGGGGGGGGGGGACGCTCATCTCAAGAGACGGAAGTCTGGGTCTGGCTATCATCGTCCTGACGTATGTGTGCCTTCGTGTGGCCGTGCGTACCTAGCGTAAGGCCGCCGGGACGTCTTCGCTTGGCTGTATTCTCCACTCAGTGCATTGTTATGCACTTGATGTCTTCTATGTACCCAATGCTTGTTTAGGTCATTTCCTAAAATCTGCTATGTTGGTGTATTTATTTCCTTTCCTTGCTTTCTTTTCTATCCTTTCGTTGCTTTCTTTTCTTTTCTTTTCTTTTCTTTCTTTCTTTTTCAATTGCCTCGGGTCATTCGTACCCATGCGTATTAATAGCGCCAGCTGGTCGATTGGTTGATATTTTTCGCCACACCCCCCCACTGGCGAGCTCACGTATGTATTCACTTACGACGTGTAATACGCGGTAGCCTTTTGTTTTATGTGCTTTTACTTCGGACGCTTGCTTTGTTCTTTTCTAGCGCTGTGTGCTTTGCGCTTACTTCGCTATTATACACACCCCCTGCTGGCAAGTCTTCGTAAATTGTTGCGTGCGTGCTATCTTCCTGGTTCGTTTTCTATTTCTCTCGTTATTTTTTCTGTCTTCCTTTATTATATATTTTTGTCTTCGTATTTGCACATTATTTGTTTTCCTTGGTGGCATGCGGTGTAGTCAGTTTCAGTTGAGAGTCTTGAAACGTATACCTGGTATACCAGTATTAGTCTGATACGTGACTTTCGATCTCACTCATATATAGTTTTCGGCGGAAGTGCGAATTGCTTCAGCTATGATATATACGCGTACCGCCTTTGGTTCGTTTAATTTTTTTACCTGGGGTAGTCTTCTACTCCAGAGTGACTAGAGCCTGTCCTGTGACAGCGGACTTGATTGTGAGAGTTTATGTGAGAACAAGAACAACAACTCCAAGCAGTCTGAGTGGGCGTGTCGAATATCCTGTTAACACGAACCAAAATTCTTCTGGTGCTCTCTCTCACAGGAACGAGCTGCGGCCACCTGGACGAAATCATTTTCGACGATGAGCTGATGACCGGATACGTCGACTCTGTGAGTGCTTGAAAACTGGTTGACTCCCTACGCCGCCTGGAATCTTCGACTACGCATGTGTAGAATTTTCTTACCACGCCTATGACTCGCTTCGGCGTTGGCGTGAAAATGCCGAGATTGCGTGGGAAATTACGGAGGTAACTGCTGTATGTCTAGTAGTATACTGCATTGTACTGTATACCGCACTCTTTCGTCGAACGTCAGGTTCACGTCGTGTTAACGCCAGAGGGGAATCCTACAGACATATTATCATGAAGTGAACCATCGCTCATGCTTCATGTGCTCTTGGGAAAGAATCGACATACACGTGTCTCACTCGTCCTTCGTGTCTCCACATTTCGCAGGGCCAATGTACCTGTCGAAGATGACCGCTGCCATTCCCGACGACCTGGATTACATCGTCGACCCGAGCGAGGTGAGTGTAGATGCTGTGTACCCCGTAGAACCTTACGAATTGTGAACGTAGAAGTTCAGCGATCACTCTTACTCAGCTAGCATTTAGAGCGACTCCGTGCTATGTCTCAGTAGGCATGCCTCACACCAAGCAGATGTGACGTGGGACTATCAGTTGACCTTCAGGATTAAGCGGAACACATAACCGGTACGCACAAACCTGCTGCTGGTTGGAACATAGTGACAAAATGTTGACTCTGCCAAGCTTTGGGTACATGCAGCATTTCTGCATTACCGATTTTTCACTCGGTTCGTGTTCAAAACACGTACTGTACTTCAAACGCCCTCCACTTTCACATAATATGCCCCCCCCTCTTGCTCACCAAGTACGTTCTCGTTGATTGCATTATCAATTTCTCGCCTTTAGATGGATTCATACCGTCCGCCTTCTGAGGACTGTAAGTCTCGCCAGAGAGTTTTAATTCCGTGCATTTACCCCGGTACCTACCGCCCATAGCGTTCGAGCACCGTCGCCATGCCCATACTAAGGGTACATCAGCTTATTGAATTCTACACCTTGTCCGCAGGGCTTGGCGGATATATTTTGCACCCTAGCCGTTGTTTTATTGTTTCACGGTGTGTGTTGCATGTGGACATTGCTGAAGCCGTCTCAGGGGGGAGTTGCACGGCATGATGTGGCATAAGCTGTAATTCTGGTCCAGCTTTCAAGCGTATGCCGGCCTGGGCGAAGACATACTTCGAATGCAGTTTCGTGGTCGGTCCGATCTGTTTCAGCAGAGCCCGTCCGCCGTTCTATTATATATCAGAACCAGTCACGTTAGCTCCGAGATCGACAATTTCCTTTAACGAGGGAATCCTACAAACCCTTGATCGCCACCGTCCGATATCGTCTGTTCAATAAAGCAAAGGGCATTTACAAATGGATACGTGTTGTATATTTTGTCGATTGTCGCATCGCACATCCTCAATGTCCACTGTCCATCCTTGCTCTTCAGATGCTTGGATCAGCGCCAAGTCGGAGCCGTTGTTATTTTTTCAACGATACCGCCGTGTACACGATCATCGAGGTTGTGGTCAACGACGGCAACGTTATCGAGGAAAGAGCAGGCGTCATGATGGTATTTCAACCCACTGAGTCAGATACACATGCTGCGATAGAGGTGCACCAGTTTTTTTCTTAGTCGCCTCACTTGAGGAGCTCTGTGTATTCACCCACAAACTGATACCGGTATTGTTTAAACTCAAAGTGCAACCTGATGAACAAACCCATGGCGCAGGTATACAATACATTCCGATTGCAAAACTAGAATGACGTCCCGATGATTTTGGGTAAAAGAACCCCGGCATTCAGAAACAGAAACGCTATAAAGTGCTACCTCTGCCGTAATACGCGTCAAAAATACCAAACAAACCTCACGGCTACCTGTGCGGCACACTCTACATACATTTCTCCCACAGTTTTTCATGACCCTGGTAATCTAGGATTGTCCCCATGTTAGGGGCGGGGAACAGTGCGTCAGGACCGTTCATCGCGCGTTGTGAGTAGGGCTAGTACCATGTTGAGGTGGTGGTGATGAGGCGAACAAGCCTATACATGTGTGCGGTGTGGGTTATTTCGCGATCGACCACCATACCTGCAGTGGCGAATGGATCATACCAGGTGTCATGGAACGCGCGCTACGATGAAGGTAGCACATTTTCCCTAAGATGGTTTCTGTATGACGGGACTTCTTAACCCAAAATCGTCCGAATTTCATTCCTTTTTTTTTGCAATAATGTTAATTGTATACCTGTTGGTCATCTGATTGTTTATCTTGTGATACTTTTTACTTTTCCCCAAATCAGTATTGAGCAGGAGGATAGAGCTCCTCACGTGAGGAGCGTGAGAAAAAAATGGGCGCACTTCTAAAGTAGCTCGTGTCAGGGTAGTACATTGTACGAGATGGTACTGCGATGGCAAATATACGTCTTCACATCAGGGTGTAGATGTGAGCTACGCGAACGCACGGGAGACCGCGACCTGAAAACTTATTGCTATGGGTTTTTTTAACCTCGCCATTTTTATCGCAAGGACAGGTGGTAAGTTTGATTCCCTAAGTTGGATGACAGCAGCTCGTCCATTAATAGTGGTACCTGCGTGTATCAAATAAATAAACGATTTCCTTAAACATAAATACTTGCGATATGACTGGAATGCATAATTAGAGGTTATATTACTACCGTACGGTGTTTAGATGGAGCCAGAGAGATGCAAATGTAGGGAGCCGTGGTCCAATGTATATCATACA
Organism: Laminaria ephemera; assembly: GCA_036873875.1. Taxonomy (NCBI): domain Eukaryota; class Phaeophyceae; order Laminariales; family Laminariaceae; genus Laminaria; species Laminaria ephemera. The sequence continues at coordinate 21,300 of JAYJMJ010295613.1, forward strand.
TTTTGCTGCGTAGTAGAAAAGCGGGCGCAACTCCTACGGCACGATATATTCAAGGGCGTTCAATGCCTGTGTATCTAGTTGGTGGTGGTGGTCGTGGGGAATATGACTGGAAATATGATTAATGTGGCCGACCAATCGTTCCGCTTCCCGCCCTGCCGGCGGCAGCACATATCCTGGGATGGTGTTGAGGCCTCTGATGCAGTCATTGAGCCTATGTACCATTGCACTTTTACACACTAGATTAGCTGGTGCAGTCACTACCCTATCGATTTGTTGTCCGGGACACAGTCAGGGTATTCACATAGTTCCTTGAACACGGCTGTGTGTTGAGCTGTTACGAGTAACAATACGTTAAAAAAATATGAGCGGCTTTCACCGATTCCGTATGGACGGTTTCGTAGTGCGAAGTGAACCCAACATGGCGGTGGTGTTGGAGTGAGGGATTTTGTTCCAAGCATCGGGTCGCAACCGCACATTCCGGAATGGTACTCTGTGTTTTTGTTTGTTTTGTTATTGGGTTCGAACAAGCGTGCTCGGTGCACCTTCTGCCACTTCTTGACGTCATCTCTCTCTTCACTCCAACGTCTCCTGATTGAGACGGCTGATAATCAAGACGATTCATTTCCCTTGGGACGTCATTATTTCGGCTGCTCTACGGAACTTGCAGCTTGTGCAATCATCCGGCTGACACAGACTGAAACCACTTCCGAGAATATTTGTTCGATAGACCGCTGTCTGAGGCAACTCAACAGCTACATCACGCCATGCATATGGGATCTATCCTCAACCGGGAGTTCTGGTCTTGTGGCCAACCAGTCACTGCGCTCTGCGAATTAATGGCACCAACCCATATCCTGGACTATTTAGTGTTTAGAGCACTGGTCCAGGTGGGCTGAAGGTGGTAAGTCGGGGTGCGAAGGCTCAGACGGGGCTCTTAAGGGATAGTGGCCATACCGGGAAAAAATGTGTGTATGTCCCACTACGTAGGCATGTACGCGCGCACGCTTGTTTCTACTCCGAAGGTAGCATTTGACGGAATCAAATCCAACACCGTCACCGACAATGTCGTGCTATCATATTATACCGCTTTTTCATTAAGTTACCTACCGAATGTGTGTGCCCTTGGAGGTGCATATCATGTACCACCTTATCTGGTGTACAGCGATGTTGGCGCCGGGCTTCTGCTGGGTTCAGGGTACGGGTATAGGCATGGGTAATCGCTGCTTGTTTGAAAGTTACCATACATACGATAGTTCATGAACGTCCCTACGGAATCCGGAAACATCCGCGGCCAATAATGAGAACTCTGTATTATCATAACTCTTCAACCAAATCGCCGTTTGGAACAACCGAGCTTCCTAATTTAGACGTCCCTTTCGGATGATATTACTTTGTGTTTTCGTATTATTGTTTTCGAATAGACTTTTGCTTTTGACAGTCCAATTTACGCAAGAACAGGGAGTAGGAATTTGCAACAACTATAGATCGCGCCAAAGTACTGGCCTTGACGAGCTTGAACCGCTGAGGGTATACGTATTGAATCGATTTAAGGGGGAGGCGCCTCCCAGATAGGTAACGACCCAATCGCTGCTGATTTCGATTAGTTTCGGGGTAATCGGTGTAATCGGTAATCGGTAACTGTTGCCAAACAATTTTAGTTACTTTCTGCCAAAATTTGTATTTTTTAATAATCATGAAAAGTTAGGAGAGTAGGTCCTGCAAAACAAACAAAAATGGTTTATATTTTCTTTCCAATCGGGAAGGCAGTTCTCAATTGAGAAAATCTGGCGTTCTGGGTTGGGCCTTGACTCGTGTGTACAAACACTAGTGCGAGGTTGCTGTCGGGCCAGCCACGGGGCCTTCCCACTCTCTCCGCCCCCTTTTCCTAGAGCGGGGGGTGCGCCAAAGCAGTAGCCTATTCGGTGTTTCAACCCACTACAAGTAATCGTACAAGATAAAGTACCAAATATTTTGGGATTTTTGTGGTGGTCTGTACATTTTTCTCGGTTTTTCCAAAACTCGCGGCGTGCCGCTTTCAGGTCGGAGCCTTAGCCTGGAATAGGGTTGGGGTTAGGGATATGGTTAGGTTTGTCGTTGGGTTGGGTCGACCCCCTCTGGCGATTGGTAAAAAACCCCCCACAAAAACAAGAAAACCAGCAGAAAAACCTGTATAAAGTGACATAATTGTTATACGTTATCTGGTATGATTTGTGGGTCAAAGACCGGCAAAGGTGCCTCCGCCAAAGTATAGCAACGTCGAAAGCAAATATCCAGAACGTGCGGTAGTTATTTCGGCACGCAACTGCCCGGCGTATGTATTCGCAAGTACACGCAATTTACCAACAAAACGTGAAGGGTACGTTCGGTAGGGCACCGGTACCGAGTTTTGCTTTCGTGGGCGTACCGAAGTTACCGAACTGTCGGGTTCCGGTGTTTCGTTCGTGTGCCGAACACTCCGGTATATGTTGGTAGGGTGTTGAGGCAGTGCCGAATACTCTCGTATGTTTCGTGTAGGGTACTGAAGCCGTACCGAAAATTCCGATATGGTTCGGTAGGGTTTTGAGTCCGTACCGAACATACCGAAGTATCGGGTACCGGTATTGTATCTGATTTCACTTTTATTTATATTTCTGGCCGATGTACGACTTGCTTCAGCTTTGATATATACGCGTACCACTTGTGGGGTGTTTTGTTTTTTTTTCGTGAGGAATTCTTCCAGTCCAGAGCGACTGGAGCCTGTCCTGTGACCACGGACTTGATTATGAGAGTTAATGTGAGAACAACAACAACAACAACAACAACAACAATCAAATTATTTCGATCCGTCAGCTATGAGTTCGACCGGTTGAGTGGTCGATACTCAACTTTACCATATGTGTTAGCGGGGGACCAGGGACGTGCCTGACAAGGGACGTGCCTGGTACGCAGCAGCAGCACCAGCAGTTTTTGTATTTCGATGCTGGTGTTCGGCAAGCTCGAGGAGAGATGGGCTATGATGCTCGTACTCCGTGGGTGTCGTACGTGCGTTGTTCGAGTAAGAACGTACGAGTATCAGTGTCACGTATCATACTATTTCGATCCGCCAGTTGTGAGTTCGACCAGTTGTGTTGTCGATACTGAACTATACCATACCAGGTACCTGGTATGTGTTAGCGGGGGACGAGGGACGTGCCAGACAAGGGATGTGCCTGGTATGCAGCAGCACCAGTAGTTTATATATATCGATGCTGGTGTTCGGCGAGCTCGAGAAGAGAAGGGCTATGATACTCGTACTCAATGCTGGTGTTCGGCGAGCTCGAGGAGAGAAGGGCTATGATGCTCTTACTCCGTCGGTGTGCTACGTGCGTTGTTCGTAAGAATGTACGAGTATCAATGTCATGTATCATACTATTTCGATCCGTCAGGTGTGATTTCGACTGATTGAGTGGTCGATACTCAACTTTACCATGTGTGTTAGAAGGGGACGAGGGACGTGCCTGCCAAGGAACGTGCTTGGTACGCAGGAGCACCAGCAGGTTATATATATCTCCATGCTGGTGTTCGGCGAGCTCGAGGAGAGAAGGGCAGATACTCGTGCTCCGAGGTAAAGTAGATGGGGCCGGTGTGCGACGTGACACAAGAAACAAACAAGAAAAAGCCGAGGACCGCTGGTTTTGTGTACGAGTCAAAGAGTCAAAACCGAAAAAATGGGTAGAAGGTTTCGTTGATATCGATTCACGAAGCCACCGGGAACGTCAGCTACACTGCTCCACAGCAGACATAACAATCCACAGCAGCTGCGAACAGAGGTAGCAATAGATGGAGGACCACTACCTTGGTCCATGGTAGTGATATGTCGGCTGGCGCCCTGCTGTAAGCATCATATTCCGCACCTATCTCATCATGCACCACGATGTCGAGGAAAATCCACCCTCGGGCTAGAGAAGAGATCAACCCCCTCTCTCCAGTCGACCCAATTAGGAAGAGGATTCTTTGAATCCTCACTTTAAAGGCCTTTTCGACCTATACAACACCTTGGTTTTTCGATCGATAATAACTTGTCCGGAAATTTAACTTTGTTTAGACTTACGACGCGACCAACTTGATTTTAGAGTACGACGATAACCGCAGAGAAAACAGCCAGAAACCACAGCATCAGCACAAAGGCAGCCAGCCGCACAGCCTGCGCCGCACTCGGCTGGCATGCGGCACCTAGAGCCGCAAATGGGAACCGCTCGCTGTGCTGCTCTCGTGTGCTTGCTGTTGTTCGATATCTTCAGCATGTCGACGTAGCAACCACTTCGTTGCCTAGACGTAAACAATGCTGCTGGTTCGTCCAACAGCTACGCGTCGAGTACACAGCGGGGAACACTACTACAACAGCAGCACAGGCAGCAGCAACTGCGAGACAGCATTTGTACACGGCAAGCACCAGCCGGCGCATGGAGGGAGACGGAGCGACTGCGGAGCGCGGCCAGATGGGAAGTCCAAAGGTACGTGCTCATGGTATGGTGTCGGTCATGGTACGGTGGCGGTCATGGTGCGATGCACGGCGGTACGTTGCTGCGAATAACTCTCGCGCAAGAACTCTCGCGCAAATTTGTTTTTTTCGAAACAAAATGGAAAAATGGAAAAACTAACCAACTGTGTACACGCGTACACCCTGGGACCAGCGACGGGTCGAAGCGGCGAGGGACAACGCCAACCAGGCTAGGGAGAAGGGGCGGCTGCGGAGGGTGACTAGACGTGTAGCGGCGAGGGACGGCGCTCACTCAGCTAGGGAGAGGGGACGTGAAGCCCTAAGGTAGGTGCTCGTGGTACTGTGGTGGTCATGGTACCACGCTGCTGTGATGAACTCTCGCGCAATTTTGTTTTCAAAACTAAAGGGAAAAAGTAACCAACCAACCGTCTGCACACGTACACCCAGGGACCAGCGACGGGTCGAAGCGGCGAGAGACTGTATTCAATAAGCTAGGGAGAGGGAGAGGCTGCAGAGCGCGGCTAAACGTGTGGCGGCGAGGGACACCCAGCTATTGAGAGAGAACGGCTGCGGAGCGCGGCTAGACGTGAAGTCCAAAGGTATGATACGAAGTCGGTTTGTTGAGGTCTACTGGCGGGAGATCCTCGTTTCACGTATACCCCTGCTCTCGCTGCGTTTTCGAAAAGACCTTTTTTTATAAAAAAATTAAAAATACACAACAGCTGTGAGATCTAGGATTTCGTCGAAACTCATCTTTGCAAGCTG
>JAYJMJ010295623.1:0-10420 GCA_036873875.1 Laminaria ephemera
GTTGGGTTGGGTTGGGTTGGGTTGGGTTGGGTTGGGTTGGGTTGGGTTGGGTTGGGTTGGGTTGGGTTGGGTCGGGTTGGGTTGGGTTGTTGGGTTGGGTTGGGGTGAGCGAAAGGAGCTGGCGCGTCGCGCGAAAGAGAGTGGCGAAATCGAGATTGCCGCCACCGGCAGGGAGAAGCTCAGACGGAAAGCCTCCTAGCATTGGGCGACGGAAGGTGCTCGTTAACCCACGGGGAGATTCTCTTCGATACAGAAACAGAGGTTCAGGGCGAGGCTTGGCCCGAGCCCTTGATCAGACTCGATCCGCGGCTTGAATTGAATGTTTAGGAGTGGTGTACGTTGAAGCCTTGCCGGATGGCAAACGTAACAATAATCCATCTTTTGTGTCCGCATCAGAGTATAGCGATCGCCTTGCAGCGAGCAACCTACGCTAAAGCCATTGTTTTTGTCTCATCAGGGCGACGGCGGCGGCAGCAGCGGCCGAAGCACAGCGGAAGACAAGCGACAGCTCGACAGAGAGATTCAAGTGAGAGCCGACCAAAAGCAAAACAAAGCGTTATTTGTTTGTCGCGAATCGCGATTTTTGTCGCATTCGTTAATCTTTTTCCGCACTCACGTTTTTGGGGAAAACTACTTGGATTTAGTGTAAAATATTTTTAAAACATTAAATAGCAATAAATGGCTAATAATGACCCTTAAAAATAGCAAATCGCTTTGCTCGTACTCACATTTTTTTCGCATCCATCCTCCAAAAACCGGCAGAGAGGGAGCGGTAACGCGAGAACGAGATACGCGCTTTCCGCGTCCAACTTACAAAGGCAATAAATCGTGTTTTTTGTTTAGTGACGATTCGTGTTTTTTTGCGTTCTCTAGAAGCAACCCTATAATGAGCACCTCGCTTTGCTCGTAATGATAGGTTTACGCGTCCATCCATCCATACCCCCCCCCATTCCCCCCTCCCGGCATTGTAAGGATGCGAGGGGCTATGGTCTTAAGACTACGGCCATGCATGAAATGAGTACACACCCCCCACTGCGTCTTGGAAGAGATGCGTGGTCAATGGCCAAGTGAATAAGGCGAGCAGCGAATGAGAACGCCTCCCCTCCCCCCCCTCCCATACAGGCAGAGCGGGAGCGGCAGCGCGAGAACGAGATACGCGCTTTCCGCGACTTCTCTATAAATCTCTCCTCCTCCTCATCACCGTCATCCGCGGCAGGGAAAGGTGAATGGTCTATGCAAGACATGTAAAACAACCTGTACACAGGACAACGTATGGGTAGCACGAAAACATGTGAGTGGATCGCCTATACAAGACACATAAACATCCATCTATGTATAAGGATAAACCATGGAAAAAAGTGTGTTTCCAGTACTATCTAGGTGAAGAGTTATTTAACAAAAGATAAAATATCCTAGGAAGACGTATGAAAAAAGTACGATAAAACAAATATGTGGGCCGCGTGTGATCTCAGTACTGCATTTTTATAAAAAGAAAAGTAAAAATACACTGCAGCTGTGAGATCGAGAATTTCGTCGAAATTCACCTTTGCAAGCTGTGTGTGATACTCCGATCGCGCGTGTTACGGGATGTGTATGTCCTCATGAAGGATTATGGGTCGACGACTCCCCTTAGTACTGGTCTGCACCAGGGTCAACAGGGTGATACGAAGACGTCGGTCTTAATCAAGCTGTGCACGGAAACTATAAACTTCTACTACATTTAGGACAAGGATTTTGTTTATAAATGGAAGAAAAGCCTTTGCCTAAGCAAAACCCTAACCCTAACTCTAACCCCTAATTCCAACCCCAACCAGAAGGTGGGGGTGGTGGCGGTGGCGGGGGTGGAAACTTTCACGATGACGACGGGGAGTTTCCTAGAGGGCCTCCGAAGCGAGCCGAGTACAAGGCTTCCGGCGTCAGCCTCGACGCGATACGAGATCCTACGGTAAGCCCGAACATTTTTCGTATCTTGTTTTTTTTCCATCCGACGGTGTGCAGCATATGAGGTTCAACGTCGATCACTTCGTAGCCATCCCCAAAAAAGAGAAGAAAACACGTATTTCATGTCGGTAACCTTTTACTAGTACAAGTAGCCCAAAGGACGTCAACATTATTGAGAATATTTTGTTTCCGAATAATTGTTTGGGATTATTCAGCCACTCACTCGCAGATGTTGTTTACGCCTGCAAAGCGACGGAGTCGGCCGCGCGCGCCTCGAAACGAGTCGACCTATTCTCGGAGAGGTGCTCAGCCTCAAATACCTGCTTTTCTACCGACGCAGCTTGAATTTATTGCGAGCCACACAAACAGTTTTACTCCGAAAAACTCTGAAATGTTTTTCAGTTCCAAATCAGAGGACATGTTTTACCCCTTGATACTCTCAACCATATTTTGGGGAACAAACCACATGGAATTATTGTTGTCCTAAAATTGGAGCAAGAAATGGGTCAAGTCCCGAAGGTGGAACGACGAGTGCTATGACTAGAGGTAGCACTTTTCGGCTTTTTTAATTTCTGAATGGCGGGGCTCCTTAACCCCAATATCGTCGGAATGTCATTCTTGTTTTGCAACATGATTTTTTTTGTGTACCTAGGTCATAGGTTTGTTCATCGGGGTGCACTTTCATTCTTCTCAAAATCAGTTGTTGGGTGAGGTTTAGAGCTCCTCAAGTGAGGAGCCCGAGAAACAAAATGGTGGACCTCTACCGTACTATTAGTAACATGTGTGGAACGTTAAGTTTGCCGCTGGAACTAGCTGGTAGGCCTATTTTCTCACGAGAATCGAGCTTCAGATCGAACTTTGTCGGGTACTGCACCGTGGGGAGAAACGCATTAAACGCAGTATTGATGAGCTGGGTACCTCTCGGAGAGACTCTGGACTCACCCCGAGAAGTGTGCGGCTGGCTTCCGCAACTCATCGGGCAAGAATATTGTGTCGTGTCGTGTCATGTCCTCTATTGTTTTTTTTATATATTTCGTATCCTGTCCTGTCCTCGCATATCTTGTCCGTTAAAAGCAAATTTCCTGTCCTGTCCTGTCCTGTCCTGTTACAAACACGGACGAACTCATTTTTGTCTTAGGTGCCACCACGGAGCCGAGGGAGGGACGAATCGCCTTCGCTGGGCAGAGACCAGGCCGCAGCTGGGCCAGGTACGGCGGGTACCGACGTACAATTTCTTTCAAAAAGTTGATTTTCTTTTTTCGCGCGGCACAAGAGTTCCAAGAGGTGTTCAAACTTCAGGCACTCCCCCCTCTGGGACACGCCACGGTACGGGTGTGCATGAAAAAACGTTTGAGGCTCCTCAGTTGACCAGCCTTCACGCTATACTTCATCCCAAGCGCTATTACGGAGGGCCATAGTAACCATAGTAATCAGGACCAAAAACTGTTAGCAAAAACAGTGGAATATATAGGTTTTTGTGTATATCGTGGGTCCTGATTACTATTACTATGGTCCTCCGTAATGGAGCGCTACAGGGCCCATGAAATGGGCCCCAAAATTATGTGGTGCTACTTGGTTTAATAAAAGGCGTGCTCTTTGAGTGGACTTTGAATGCCCCGTTTACCACGCCGAAGATTTTGAACAGTGGTGTACTGTCTGCTGTGGTGGGCCCAGAGAGAGTCCGGGCTCTGTTGACATGGTCGTAGTTGGTTATTTTTTTTGCGGGTTTCCGGGTGGGTGCTAAGAGGGTTAAGGAGCTCTGTACACTGACAATTCGAGCAAAGTGGGAAGTGCACCCCAAAGAACAACACTGATTCCTACGGTAGGCACGGAACGAATACTACAGTAAAAAGACAAATGGGGACTCCTAGCGATTCTGGGTAGCTCCTCAGTCGAGGATGATCGATCACAGATCTACCGGGTGTAAAGATCCAATGATCTACTGGGTTTTGTTCGCGCATTGCTTCTGATAGGTGTGACCGCATAGGATCTACGGAGATGGTTGATTATACATGTTGATTGTTCTACCAGGTAATTGTTTTTGGCCCTCCAATAAAGTAGTGTAGATGCCGTTCCGATATACATCGAATATCCTTCCGTCAAGCAGGGTTGATACGGTTTCCTGTTTTATGGGTTTCCCTTGGTTTTGTTCTAGTTTTTGGGAATGTTTTGGAGTGATTGACATTGAAGCTCATGCTACACATTGTCAGATGGCAAACATAATAATAGCGTGTTTGCGATGTACCAACTTTTTGGTTGGGTAGGAGTAAGGTAGGAAACACATCACAACAGTATTGAAACCCGTCGAAATCACGATCCAAGACCAACCCAACCCACGAAAAATCAGCGAAAAAATTAGGCTAGTTTTTTGTTTTTTTGTTTTTTCCTACCATTTTTTCAATCTCCAACCTAATTTCTTTTAGTGGGTTGGTTGGCCTCGGGCTATGAAATTCGTCGGTTTCAATCCTAGTTTTCACATTTTTTTATCCAACCCAACAGAGTTTGTAAATCGCAAAACACCCTATTTTACGGAGGACCACAGCAATCAGGACCTACGATACACACAAAAAAAACTATATATTCCACTGTTTTTGCTAACCATATTTGGTCCTGATTACTATCTTCCCCTGTAATAATGAACAATATGACTGGCGGACTCACGCTTTACGATAGAGGTGCACCATTTTTTTTCTTTAGGCTCCTCACTTGGAGGAGCTCTGAGCCTCACCCACAAGCTAATTTTGAGTGAACCGAAAGTACAACTCAATGAACAAACAAACCCATGGCTTACGTATACAAACAAAACTCACATTGAAAAAAAAAAACAAGAGCGACATTCTCGACGATGTTTTTGGGGTTAAGGAAGCCCCGTCGTTCAGAAACAAAAACAAAAGCCAGAAAGGGCTACCTCTGTCGTAGCACGCGTCTTCCGGTATTATTTGTGGTCTATGAGTTGCCCAGCAGAGGAACTCCGCCGGTCGGAAATATTTTCGGCCGAAACTTGCTACAATAGTCCTGTGTTCACCCTCCCTTCGAACCGTGCCCTTGGTTTTGAGGACACACCGCTCAGGATTTTGCGTGGGACTTGTTTTGGCAGCAGTGTGCGGGGTCAAGCTTTCCTTTTCAACAGAACAGCTTTGTTCCGGCGCGTCGATCGAAGGGCGAAGAGCGTTTTTGTTTTGAGCGGGTTGATGTGGGCTTGCGTGTCATCATTGATTGAGATATCTTTACCCTTCAACTACGACGGGGGACTCCCAATAGTGCCGGTTTAAATAGTGCCGAATTTCCAATATAAACTCTCTATGGTAACCCTATTCTCAAAATAGTGCCGGCGCCCTGAATAGTGCCGGTACATTGGGCTGGTACATACCGGCACTATTGGGAGCCCCCTACTGTACGGCAAAGTATGCTTTTACATTTGAATCCAAGTAGTTTGTCTCGAAAAGCGTGGGTGCGGTAACTAACACACGCCCTCTATCGTGGAATGACGTTTCTTCAGGCCGTCGGCTCTTCGGATTGGGAGAAGTTGGAGGAGATGCTGGAGGCGGCAGCGGAGGCGGGGGCGGGGGCGGGGGCGGCGGGGGGGGAGCTAACTCCGGGTTTGATAATAGCAGCCTCAAGAGGGGCTTTCAGCAGGGTGGCCAGGGCTCTTCTATGAATACCTCAGGGGATGGTTGCGGTGTGGGCTCGACACCACCAGTGGTTTCAGCACGGTACCCCCCGCTCGAGCATATACAGAACCCGCCGCAGCCAGATCCGAAGGTGAGCGGTTGATGCAGTTCTGCCAGGGTTGCCAAGGATGATGACCTCTGCGACTCCGTTGATTTTTTAAAGGGATGAGTGCACACGAAGACCACAACCACTAAGAGTCAGGAGTACACTCTCAACCTTAGAAGCGCCACTGGGACCCGCGTGCAGAGCAACCCCTCTGGACGCCATAAGCAAACTAAAACTTCAGGGTCTTTTAGCCAAACGAGTTGCCATTCGCCGGTCCTCCAGCAGAACACGCATCGCTTTCATCGCTTCTCGTGTGGCGCGCGCCTAGGTAGAGGTAGTACGTTTTCGACGCATGCTGCGACAGCGGTAGCAGTGTTTTTTGCCGTATATTTTCTCTGGCTGATGAGGATCTCAACTGAGGAATCTACCTAGACATCGTTGGAACATCTTGTGCTTTACGTTCTATATAGCTAGGCCGTTGGATTGTTCATCGGGATCTCCACATTTGAGGTTTTCGCAAACCCAGTGTTTCGGATGAGGTTGTAGAGCTCCTCAAGTGAGGAGCCGCAGAAAAAAAAATGGTGTTATCCCTAGGGTTAGGGTTATAGGGTTAGGGTTACGTCAGGGGTCGAGTTGGTCTGGGAAAACGTGCAAGTGTTGAAACATAACCTGTCGCGACCTGCAACAGCTTGTGTGCAGGCTGCTCCTGCAAATAGGGCGGGCCACCCACCGGGCTCCTCCGCTTAAGAACCAACCAAGGGTTTATCGGAATACTCTTCTTTATGTTATACGAAAGACAGTATTTTCTCCGTGACGTGAGAGTGACGGGGGTCTTAGCTTACGGATAGCAAGGGAAACAATAGGGTGTTTGCGAACTACCAACCGTTGGCTGGGTAGGAGTTGGGTAGGAAAGCACACAATAATAATGGTTGAAACCGTCGAACGTCACAATCCAAGTCCAACCCGACCCAGCGAAAAATGAGGTTTAGAAACACGTTTTCCTCCCATTTTTTTTTATTTTTATTTTCTAACCTACAGTAACTTTCTCGTGGGTTGGTTGGCCTTGGGTTTTATGGCGTTCGTCGGTTTCAATACCTGTTTTTACATTTTTCCAACCCAAGTTTGGAAATCGCAAACACCTTAATCGCTTGATACGTTGTATGCACGTCCTATAGTACATAGCCCTCGCGCATCAGCCTTCTGAGGATATCGATATCCGATGATATGTATTTTCCCACCGTCAACGACGGGCAGGCCGTAGTCGGGATGGATACGTGCTCGGGAGGTCACCACACGAGCACCGCCGGTAAATCTTCTGTTCTCACCGGCTATCCCCACACCGCCAAATGTCCAATTACGCCTCCTATTATATACCTGGTTTACATGATATCATTTCCCCGAATCCCGAAAAAAAAAACGCCGCGGAAAGTGTTGACAAGCCCCCCCTTACGCCCAGTTTAACCCTCCCGAACAAAACAATCTTCCGTTTTTGTTGATATATATTCCGTTCGTTTTCTTCTCCTCTCCGGGAATGGTTGTGAGTGCTCGACGTTGAAGCTCACGCTGCATATCGTCAGATCGCAAGAACAATAACACTATTACGGCGAACCACAGTAATCAGAACCCACGAAAAACACTAAAGCCCACCCTGGTTTTGCTTACTCTATTTGGTCCTGATTACTCTGCTCCCCCGTATTAGTTCGTGTTATGTTAATGTTCCCTTTCTGTTTTCTTCCCTACGTCTTCCTAACTTCAACTACCGCCGCAGGCTGTGGCCAGGATGGATGGAAAATCCTCGGCTCTCACCAGCGGCTATCCCATGTCAAAGAATGGATGAATTATTTATCCCCCTCTACGAGTAGGGTACGAAGTATATACATTACAATAATTTTCCCGAATGCCGAAAAAAAATTAAGTCTTAACCAACCCCCTTATCCCTCCCCCCCCCCACCCGAGCAAAAAACAATTCTCCAACTTTGTATCTGCTTGCAGGCCGTGGCTGGGATGGATATGTTCTCGGGAGGGCCCCACGCCAACACCGCCGGAAAATCTTCCGCTCTCACCGGCGGCTACCCCATGTCGCCGCTCCACCTGAAGCGACGGGGCTCTTCCAACTCCTCCGCGTGTGCTGGGGTTTCCGAAGATAGGCTTGACACCAAGGGGGCGGGGGTAGGGGAAGATTCCGATGCGGGTTACCTTCCGCAACTCAGGAGAAGCGAAGCTAGGGGTGACGTTCAGTAGGGTGCTGGATGCTGACAGTAGCATGAGGACCAAGATTTTGGCTTCCTGGCCATTGAGAATTTTCCTGGAATTTTGCGCCCGGACACTTTGTTAGAGCTACTACAGTGGATTGCGCCGCGAAAAGGGCGGGGGTAGGGGAAGATTCCGACGCGGGTTCCCTTCCGCAGCTCAGGAGAAGCGAGGCTAGGGGCGACGTCCAATCTGGAGCGGGATGATGACAACTGGCCAGTACGAACGAGTAGAATTTTCCGGGAAATTTCCACCCGGACATTTTGTTTTAGTTACTGCAGTGGATTGTGTCACGCTAGCAGTAAAGGGTAAGAGAAGACTAGGAACCGGTTTGCCTTCCGCAGCTAAGGAGAAGCGAGGCTAGGGGTGATGTGCAATACGATGCAGGATGCTGACATCAGTGATCGGCGGACCACGGTTTGCCTTCCTGACCAATAACAAGTATATTTTTTTCCGGGCTTTTTGCGCCCGAACACTTTGTGAAAACTAGGCGAGACGCCCAATACGGCGCAGGATGATGCTGACAACGATATGCGGACCAGGATTTTTCTTCCTGACCAGTATGAAAGGAGTAGAATTTTCCGGGATTTTCTTTGCGCCCGGACACCATTTGTAATAACTACTGCTGTGGATGGTGTCGCGCAAGCGGTAGAGGTAGGGGGAGATTCCAAAGGCGGGATTTGTTACCTTCTGCAATTCCGGAGAAGCGAGACTAGGCATGTACATTCAATGCGGTGTTGGATGCTGACAGTAATAGTCAGATGTACCAAGGCTACCATGTAGGGGGCGTGCTCATTTGTCGCTTGCCATAGTCATTGGAACATTGATCACGCATCCCTTCGAGACGGAGCATCGTTCCTACTCCTAATAATGGAGGCACTTCCAGCACGCTACGATAGAGGCGGGGGGTGGGGGCGTGCTCATTTGTCGCTTGCCTTAGTCATTTGACCATTGATCACGCATCCCTTCGAGACGGAGCACCGTTCCTACTCTTAATGGAGACACTTCCAACACGCTACGGTAAAGGCGGGGGGTGGGGGCGTGCTCATTTGTTGCTTGCCTTAAGTCATTTGACCATTGATCAAGCATCCCTTTCGAGACGGAGCCCCGTGCGCGCGCCACGTTACGGAGGTCACGTTTAGAGCTCGTGCGGGTGGCTACGTTAATTATTTCCCGTCTTAAAAAGAAGCTTTTGTGCCTTTCGGTTTCGCGATATATTCGCCGCCGCCGTGCAATTATTTGGTACGCCACGCAAAACAGAGGATGTTCAAATCCGTTGTTGAGCGAGGAACAGAGCCACTCGCGCGAGAGACTTACACTCGACAATGAATATGGGGGTACCCCCGTACCCTCCCTACCATAGCAATGGTCCATGGATTCTGCCGCCGCCCGTGATGGCCGTCGCGATCTATGCCGCGATGGTTCCTGATCAGTACATACATCCACGAGTTCGCAAACAAGTTTCAGGGAAGGACAATCGTTTCTCTTGCATTTTTTTTTATCTCCCCCTTATTGATCAAGAGAGCCGAAAATTGGCGGCTTGATTTCTTTCGCGGTGATAGATCGTGATTCCACCGCGGTGCTCATGTTGATGCCTTGACAATTTCCGATATTTTTTCCTCGCGTTGTGCTCCCAGGCACGCCGCACGCAGTGCTCTTGATTGCGCGTGCCTTAGTCGTGGGTCGGTCCTACATCGCACGCGTCTGCTACCTGCGCACGATAGGGGTGCGCCCCAACTTTCTGAGGCTCCTCGTTTGAGGAGGTCAACACCGGAACCAAACACTTGAGGGTTATTGCCTGTCGAGGCGTTTGCGCCAATCATCCGCGAGGCTAGAGACGACACAACAAAATAAAAAACGCCACAAATAATAGAAACCCTAGGCTCAACCAGCAACCCGCTGCGGCCGAAAGGGGGGGGGGGGGGGGGGGGCTGGCTCAAATGACCCATAACCCGAAAAAAACACGCCTTCTGTCTGCCTCCACCTCCCCGCCCCTTTACTGCGCGTCGATATGTTTGCGCCAATCATCTGCGAAGCTGCAGACGACAGAATCAACCAAAAACGTCAAAAAATAATAGAACCCCCCGGGTGAGCCCGCGGGCGACTGTTGGCGCAGCCGATAAAAGGGTATGCGCTGCTAAAACGACCCAGCACCAGGAAAAAAAAACGCTTCATGTCTGCCGCCACTACCCCCCTTACTGCCGGTCGAGGTGTTTGCGCCAATCATCCGCGACGCTAGAGACGACAGAACCAACAACAAACGCCACAAGTAGCAGAACCCCCCGGGTGAGCCAGCGGGCGCCGCTTGAACCGGAAGCTGCGAGGTCTTGGAGAGAGGCTTCGAAGGCACCCGCGAAAGACTTGCGAGACGCGGCAGCGGAGGAGAGGGGGGGGTGTACTCATGCCATAATAGGGGGAGCAGTTTTTGGCATAAAAAAGTTTTCAGACGGGGTTCCTCAACTGGGAAACCACTCCGATTCGTTGGATTACCATGAAGGGGAGAACGGGGGGG
>JAYJMJ010295651.1:0-10416 GCA_036873875.1 Laminaria ephemera
TCAGCATTCCCAACGCTCGTCGATTTTCATCGAATTTTGCTAACTCACGCTCTCGCGCTTTCCGCGAGTCAATTTTTGGCACAAGAAAAGGTCCCTACGAGCACGAGTACGCACTCGGGGGGGCTCGAACCCGCGACATTGACCACAGTGGTTACGCGGTTAACCCACTAGACCATCGGGGAAGCCCCCTATATCACACGCTGGAGTATGCCACCCGGGTGAGGAAATAATTTAATCCCTAAACGACATCCCGATTTATCACCCGGGTACCTCTTATATACTACACACCCTGCCGTGTCATGACTAATAATCGGTACAGCGCCCGCAAGATATCTACTCCCCCGAAATGCAGGACGGGCATTCAAAAACCTTCCAACCAGTCGTGTGTGGTCAATGTCATTGTTGCGCGTCGGTCCAGACTAACCCACGACCCTGTACCTAACCCAAATGCTAACCCCAACTTTTAGGGGGCTCAGGTTCGGCAGGAGCTCAGCAGTGTGCTTGGAGCGTGGAAGCAAACCTCCTTTGTAACCATTTTCATGACACCCCCTAGAGTATACCGCTTCGCTAGGTGATGCGTTTTATCAAACTCAAAACGACCACCCAATTTTTCACGGGGGCACGTTGTAGACCACACCCCTGGAGTATACCACACCGGGTGATACGCGTTTTAGAGCACAAAATGTCATCACCGGGGGTGTGGTATACACCGTCATGTACGATAGTGGAAGCGAATGCGTCGTCGCGCGTCTTTTCAGAAGATGGGCGCGACCTCTACATCATCACTCAGCGTCAGCGTGTGGTTGGCATTAGAACGGTACTGCAATTAAATACAAGTTGAGCGGGCCCAGCGGAACCGAAGCAGCAGTCGCAGCCAACCGCGTGACACGCCGTCTACTACCAAGAAGTAGTTCCCCTTACAAGCAGCGTGTTCAGTGTTGATTGTTGATGATAGGATTCAGACAAATCGATGCAGTTCTCCATAACGACACAGGCTATGGTAGACAGAGGTGGTTCCTTTTGTGTCTGGGGCTCCTCGCATGAGGAGCTCTATACCTCACCCAAAACCTGAGTTTGAGAAAACTGAAAGTGCAACCCGGCGAGCACTCCCATGGCCTAGGTACACAAAAAAATCACATTGCAAAACAAGGATGACATTTCGATGATTTTGGGTTAAGGCCAACTCTTATGGGAGACGAAATCGGAAAACAAAACAGGATTTCCCCTTTTATGGTGTTGAAACCCACACAGCCGCTGGATAATCTCATTTGGTGTGTCGCAGCAGCAAAAAACTGTGCTTTCCGCACACAGCATCTACCGCCGTCAACGATTCTTTGCCTCACGGGGCACGAGATAACATCAAACCTTCGAGGCCGTGTGCTCCACTGCTCTGAGAGTGCTCGCTGCTAAATTTGAGGGCCGATGCTGCTGTGTGGCTGGAGTCCTCGCTCGAGACGTGAGAGCCTGACCCATTTCTAGTTGGGTTTTTTTCACCCCTCTGAAAAGAAATCGTCCAGAAATGGGTCATGCTCTCACGTCTCCAGCGAGAACTCCAGCCACACAGCAGCAACGTCCCTCAAATTTGGCAACGGGCACTCTCAGAGCAGTGGAGCATACGGCCTCGAAGGTTTGACGTCATGTCGTGCCCTGTGAGGCGAGGAATCGTCGGCGGCGGTAGGTGCTATGTGCGGAAAGCACAGTTTTTTTTGTGTTTGGGCAGTGATCGGCAATGGCTCATGTCTACCGACGGCACTGCCCTGAGATTTCTCCACGATGAAGGAAACTTCTGTTTTGTTTTCGGGTTTCCGTCTCTCATTAGAGTCGGCCTAAGGAGCCCCGTTATTCAGAAAAAATGTTAACCAAAACTGCTCTCCCTATCGTGGCGCGCGTCTAATATTTATACTATAAGAATACAGACACTCGAATTCCTGTTACATGCCTGGTACCAGGACAGCAGTGGTCCCTCTATAATGGATGTCGAGTAGTGCCGGTTGCAGTAGTAGAGGCATACGGATGATGAATCTTCCTAAGGTAGCTATTTACGCACTCTGGTTGGCCAAGGGTAAGCTTAGAAGCGGCTCAACCAACCTAGGGTTTCTCCAAACCACAGCATCCCAATCCGACCGAATCAACCCAGAGTCTTCCAAAGCGCAGCATCCAAGCCTGCCGAGTCAACCTAGAACCTTCACAAGCCACAACGTCCAAGCCCAGGTCACCTCATAGCGTAAGGGTTAGGGTTAGGGTTAGGGTTCTGGTCAGGTGGTCGACTTTAGGCGCCACCGCCAAAACCCCCGTAAATATTCACTATCAAGGTGTCTCTAGTCTTCGCCTTTGAATTCGCTTGCCGCAGATGTGGGAAATACAGGTAGAGACAGCATGCGGAATAGTGCCGGTTGCCTCCATAGTGCCGGTATTTCCGGCTGGCATATACCGGCATTATAGAGAGACCCCACTACTACTGTACCTGGTATATTGTGAGAGACCGTGTTCCATTCGCGGCCTTGGAGGCCTGTTCTGACGTGCATGGTTTGGGTGGAGTCTTGGGACAGGTTTTTACTTGTCAAAAAAGCGAAAATCGAAAAAGTTCGTTATCGTCGGAGGGGCTATATTAAAAACAGTCGTAGGAAAATCGGATGTTTAGTGCTGTTTGCTGTGATCTCTAGGTGGTTTTTGGGCCTCTATCACAGGGAATGCTTCGATTTTCACGCGTGACGGTAGGCATCGGTTCACCATTTTATTGCTGAGGCTCCTCACTCGAGGAGCTCTAAACCTCTCCCAAAACCTGATTTGGCGGGTAATATAAGTTCTATACGACCCGATGAACAATCCCATAGCACCTATAGGTACGAAAAGAAAATTATTTTGCAAAAACAGTACAGAATTCCGACGATTTTGGGTTAATAAGCAGCCCTGTCATTTAGAAACCGTATCAGCTTAAACGCGCGACCTCTTTCGTAGCAGGCGTCGCGTTTCCATCTCGCACGAGGTCCTACCCAAAGTTTCACCGATATTTGCATGCCGGTCGGTGTTTAGACCCTGAGAGCGCCATCTCCCTGCCTCCCCTTTGGAACGAGGCCGCGCGCTACGATACAGGTGGCACTTTTTGGCGTTTTCGTTTCTGCATGACACGGCTCCTTAACCCAAATTCGTCGAGATATGTCGATCTTGTTTTGCAACATGATTTTTTGTTGTATACAGTACCTAGGCATGGGTTTTGTTCATCGCGTTGCGCTTGTAGTTCTACTCAAAAATCAGTTTGTGGGTGATTTGCAGATCTCCTCAAGTGAGGAGCCTCAGAAAAAAAACTGGTGCACCCCTATCGCAGCATGAGTCGAAGAGGATACAAAACTGCTCGTTATCGTCTTGAAGATTATACAAAATCTGTGAGATCGAGGATTTCGCCGAAACTCATAGTTGCAAGCTGTGTGTGATACTCCGATCGCGCGTGTCGCGGGATGTGTATGTCCTCGTGAAGGGTTATAGGTCGGTGACTCCCCTTAGTACTAGTTAGCACCAGGGTCAACAGTGTGATACGAAGACGTCGGTCTTTTTAATCAAGCGGTGCACGGAAACCATAAGCTTCTTAGAGGGGGACAAAATATGACGGCTATGGAACGCAAAACCAGACGGCTGTGGAACGCGCCAGCGTTTATATATATATAGTCATATTACCGGTGAGGGGACGGGGGGGGGGGTGTAGATAGTGTTTAGATCGCATAATGAACAGGGCTGCTGCAGGTATGGTGTTTGGACCTAAGGAGATGGCGGGGATCAGGTGGGTTTAGGCAGTTTTTTAGACCGCGTAATGAATAGAGTCTACTGCCCGTATGGTACAGGACCTAAGGAGATGATGGGGATCAGGCATGTGGTGGTGTTTTACGTGGATGTTAGTGGTTAGAATATTTTCGTTATGAGCATTAGTCAATGGTATTCATTTCTGACTGTTTTTGTTTCTGACTGGATCACCAGGGTTTTTACCAGCCTCAGCTGTCTCTAGCTGCCACCTCATCTGCCTCTAGATAGAAACCCAATGTACCGCATGCACCGCTTCTGGAGAACGGACGCAGCCAGATGATCTCGCCAGCCTGTCTCCACTGGTTGCGGATGCGTCGCTCTCCTTTCCAAACGAGGGTCCCCTTGTGTGTACTCAGGAACCCGCGGTGTGACTCAATGCTCAGGTCCGAGAGCACGTCCCACCTCGCACGTCCAGGGGAAGGAAGAGGCACCGACTTCTGGCTGGGTTGGGCAACCAAGCGACTATCTTAGTCTGCTGACGTTCTCAGCAAGAACCCCGCCTCTCTTGCGCTCGGCTTGGTCTTGCTAGCCTACTCATGAGATCTGCTCCCAACAATGAGCGGGATGGGAGCAGATACCTTGTCTTTGATTATGGCGCCTCTTTCCCCAAACCCCGAATCCCGATGTAAACATGCCAACTCTCACTAACATGCCAATTCTCACTACAATAAACCGTGATTTGCTGGTTGACTCATCTACGGAGACCGTTACTTCGTTGACAGGAAAATATATTATTTATACCAGGAAGATTTTATGTACGGTAACTATACAACCCGATTTTTTCGGGGACAACCTGGTGTTTTATGTGAATGTTAGAGGTTTTATGGTTTCGTTATGATGAGTATTAGATAATGATAATAATTCCTTATTGGTGTTGTGTTTGAACGTATCACACCAGGGTTTGAACCAGGGTGATTTTATGTACGGCAACTATACAACCCGTTTTTCTTTCAATTAAAAAAAACAACAAACGGCGAGGGAGTTCTTTTGGTTGGCGGACAGTCACAGGAGATATGCAAGCAACTGTTTAACGGAAGACGGCATTTTTGTTTCATGTAATGCGTGTTTATTGTCTTCATCCGCAACTACCGTACTTACTCAAGCCTATAGTACTCGCACCCTGCCTAGGTATGGTTTATACACTCAACTTACTAAATCTGCGTTAAAATTGTTTTGACTTTCATTACCATATACTCCCTGTATGTTCCGTGAAGTCGAAGACGTTGTGGGCCCCATGTAGTTGTCGCGTTCCGGTCCTTTACAGCAATAAAACGTACATGTGATTGCATCCAAATATTCCTATTATACGTACTCATGCTACGATAGAGGTGCGATATTTTTTTTCTGATGCTCCACACTTGAGTAGCAACTGATTTTGGGGGACAATATACCAGGTATGTGCTACCCGACGAACAATCTCATGGCCTAGGTGTTCAACGAAAAATTATTGCAAAACAAAGGAACAAAATTCCGACGATTTTGAATTAAGGAGCCCCGTCATTCCGAAAGCGTTCCAGCCAACAAGGGCTACCTCCATCCTAGCACGCGCGATTGCATCCAAATAGTCACATGATACGTATATTCCTTTTTGGGTGCAATGCTAGCAATACTATCGAATGCAACTATTAAGCGGGAACATAGTAATGAGGACCAAATTGTTGGACAACTCATTGCACGGCGTTGGCCCATCTCACGAGGACAAGAGGGTCGCGCACGGCACCGCCGCCATGAGGCGGAGAAGAGGAACGGTGGGCGCAAACAGTTCTCCAAAATCAACGTTAGCTCTCCGTTCATCCCCCCGCGCTACCATTCTTGGCTTAGGTTTTTTGTTGGCCATCCGTACTCATCTTCCTTCCAATCAAAAACCCACATTGCGTTGACGTAGTTGTCCACTGGTTGCCATATCGGCTCAAACGTCCCCGCATCCAGCAGTCAGTAAAACTCACAACCAGAAGAATCCTTCCACATGTGTGCGTGCTCGGACCGCGTGGCCTCCTTGTGAGCCGTGGGGATTTTGAGATCCCTCGCGTAACAGTGCGGCAAATCCGGAGGCTTGTACGGCGGCCGCTGGTTGTTCCGCGTGGCGTCGATGTCCTCGCGAGTAGCAAGCATGGCCGCCATAGCCCGAGGTATCCCCCTAGACCTCCCAGCGGATGGCTTCCCTCCGCCGTCCTCCACGGCGGGCGTAAGCTGCTCACGGCCCCCAACATATCTCCTACTCCCGCGGTCCTCCACGGCGGGCGTCAGTTCCTCAAGGCCAACACCATGTAGCCTCCCCCCGCGGTTCTCCACGGCGGGCGTCCGCTGCTCGCGGCCCCCAACATATATCCTACCCCCGCGGTCCTCCGCGGCGGGCGTCAGTTGCTCGCGGCCCACACCATATAGCCTCTCCCCGCGGTCCTCAACGGCGGGCGTCAACTGCTCGCGGCCCCCAACATATAACCTACCCCCGAGATCCTCGACGCCGGCCGTCTCAACAAAAATCTCTAATTTCATCATCCAATACTCCCAAAACCACCAAAAATAGCACACCTCCAGAAAATGTACCAAATACAAACGAGGACAGATAGATGAAAAAATCAATACTGCTGGTGTGTTACACCAACTAGTGCCTTGGAAACATACCAGCTATAGAGAACAGAACTAACAGAAACACCATTGTCCGATATATCGATCAAACTACTAGTACGTGCCTTGAGAGCTTAAAGCTCGTGGTAGAAGGTGACATTTTACTTATCGCGCACGCGCGCCCGTCTCGGCCGAGTGAGGCGTCGTCCAGCCGGTTCACACCCCCAGCCCACGAAGGATCTGCTGAAAGACCACGCCGTACCGATCCCGGCTCACCCCGACACGCCTCCGTCCGACTCGCCGCCGCCCTTACCTACCCTCAGACCCTAAAGGGCCGTTCGGTCACTCAGCCTTCAGGACTGGTCGATTCCCGAACACCCTTGTTCGCTCTCTCGCTCAGATGACTTTAGCGAGGGCCAGGGCGCCGGGGGGGGGGTAGCTTGTAGCTGTTGCTGCTGCTGCGGCAGCGGCGGCAGCGCCTGCTGCTATTGGGGCGACCCCTGACGCTGCAGTTGCTGCTGCAGCTGCTCTTGCTGGACGTCGCCGCTCGCCCCACTCCCCTGCTCTCCCTTCTTTTCCTCAACTCTTCCCACCAAAATCTCCTCCACATCTCCATCTTCCATCACCGCTCCACCAACCACAACCACCTCATCGTGTTCATCTATGTCCGCCTCTTCTAGCTCTATCGCCGACGCTTGTACTTCCGATCGCTGCTGCTGCTGCAGCGGCGTAATCAGAGCGCCGGCGGTGGCGGCGGCGGTGGCGGTGGCCTCCTCGGCTCTACCGTAACCTCCTTCTCTTAAGCTGTCCCTGCTGGAGCTAGAACCCGCTCTCTATGTCATCCAGCTGCTCCTCTTGCTCTAAATAATCTCTGATTGGACCAACCATAAGTCCATAAAGCTGGTCCCGCTGAACTCGGATCCCATGCCCCTGCTGCTGGCCCATTTGCCGGCCGATCTCATGTACTACCCCGTATAGAATTTCTTGAGGCGTCGGGTGCGTTGTGCTCCCTTGAGCATCCGTTAAACCCTCGACTGCTCTCTCTCCAAGGAGGACGGTCATGTCATAGCGCTGGATCTCGGTTGCAGCGTAGTCAACTGTGGCCTGGTTAACTTGCAACTTTTGGTGTGCCTTCATGGCCACTGAGAAGCACTGGAAGCTCCATAAATCATCCCAGCAGGGCTCTAGGTCTCCACGTCTGTACCCCAGCCCAATGTCGCTGCAATTGACTATCATCCTCTTATTAAATCCTCTTGGCCACCCGGCACGAACACCTAAAGGTGACCTTCTAATGCTAGCATGTTGGATAACTCATTGCACGATCTCACGAGGAGAGGAGGGTCGCGCACTTCACGGCCGCCATGAGGCGGAGGAGAGGAAGGAAACCAGATATAAAAATATTTTATTAGCCACGTAGAGTCCCAAGCCAAAAGGAAGGGAGAAGAAGACGCGGAAGCAAAGATAAAGCAGGGAGAGAGTGCCACACAGTGCATCATCAGACCATGAATAGTCTAGATGGGGACTGCCAATCATATCAATATGAATAACCACCCATCCCCGTAGATCCTATGCAGTCACACCTATCAGGAGCAATGCGCAAATAATGAATAGATCATTGAATCTTGCGTGGGGAAGATACGTGATCGATCACAAAATATGGTTTGTAACCAGAGGGGAATATACAGGTTTTCGTGCGTATCGTGGGTTCTGATTACTATGGTCCTCCGTAATAATTGGGTCACTCGGTGCGAGCACAACACTCAGCAACACCTGCCCAGCCGGTCAAGCATTTTGACGTGCTGCAGCCGGATACGGGCGCGGCCCACCGGAGGCGTGCAACGATAGAGGTAGCACTTCTGGACAATTTTGTTTCTGGACGACGGGGCTCCTTAACCCAAAATCATAGGAACGTCACTCTTGTTTTGCAATATGAATATTTTGTATACCTAGGCCACGAGTTTGGCCATCGGGTTGCACTTTCAGTTTGCGCAGAACATACGTTTTTGGGCGAGGTATGAAACTCCTCAAGTGAGGAGCCTCAGAAAAAAAATGGCGCACCTTTGCCGTAGCATGTGTCTGTTTTCGAAAAGTTAGAATCGCTCTCGCATTACTGCCCTGAATATGCACCAGGCATCATTCGCGGACAAGCTTGTTGCGAGCAGCACGTTATTCGGGGTACATGACTGTTTGACCAGACCATTCATGACATAAGGGGTTTCTCAACCGGCCCGGGGAACTACGCAGCATGGATGGAACGGCAGTACACTATTCGTTTTGTACCCAGGCCGTGGAATTGTTCATCGAGTTGCGCTTTCATTTTTTTGTCCAGGTTTGTTTATTGTGACAAGTAAAAAAGAAAGGCGTAAGCTACATGTGAGTTATTCCGATAGGTCGATACTCAACTATGTGACCTGTCCGTGATAGATCGGTCGCGCGTTTTCTAGATGCATTATGTGCGACGAGACACCGAGCTCCTCAAGTGAGGAGCTCAAAGAAGAACGTAGGTGCACCGCTACCGTGCCTTGGCGTCTACGGGTCGATAGGATACGCGGGCTGCGATAGAGGTAGCACGTTTGGACTGAAAAAATGTTTTATGGCGGGGTTCCTTAACCCAAACTCGCCGGAATTTCATCCTTTATTTGCAGTAATTTTCACTGTATACTACAGGTCATTTTGTTCATCGGGTATTTCTTTTTTATTTTCCCCGCATCAGTTTTGCGGAGGAGGATAGAGCTCCTCAAGCGAGGAGCCTCAGAAAAAAAACGGTGTACACCTCCACCGTAGCATGCGTCACAAAAAAACTCCAAAGTGTATTTAAACACGGGTAGGACATCCAGCCGTCGGTTTCGGACGGAGCTCCGTTTTTCTTAACATGCAGTGCTCACAGGACACTTGATCTCGGGGGTACATAGTAATCAGGACCAAATATGGTTAGTAAAAACAGTAGAATATATAGGTTTTTTGTGTGTATCGTAGGTCCTGATTACTATGGTCCTCCGTAATAATAAGAAACAGGGGAATAAGAAAGGCGGGCGGGCTGACGCGTGCTACGATGGAGGTGGCACTTTTTGGCTTTTTTTTGTTTCTGAATGACGGGGCTCCTTAACCCAAAATCGTCGATATTTCATCGAATTTGTTTTGCAACGTTGTTTGTTGTACGCCTAGGCCATGGGGTTGTTCATCCGGTAGCACTTGTATTTTCCCAAAATCAGTGTTTTGGGAGAGGTATAGAGCTCCTCAAGTCAGGAGCCTCAGAAAAACAAATGGTGTACCTCTACCGAAGCATGTGTCGGCTGACATCTACAAGAGTACAGGAAATTCGAGAGTCGAAGCTAGTGTGGAACGCACCCCTCTCTCAAATATACCATATTCTTATAAAAAATGAAAAATACACTATTACGGAGGACCATAGTAATCAGAACCAATTATAGTGAGTAAAAAAGTGGAATATATAGGTTTTTGCGTACATCGTGGGTCCTGATTACTATGGTCCTCCGTAATACCAGGTACAGCTGACGCATGCTATGGTAGAGGTGCACGATTTATTTTTTTTCTGAGGCCCCTCACTGGAGGAGCTCTATACCCTCACCCAAAAACTTGGTTTGAGTAAACTAAAAGTTCAACCCGATGACCAAAGCCATGGCCTAGGTATAACAAAATATATTCATATATATTGTAAAACAAAAGAATGACCTTCCGACGAATTTAGGTTAAGGAGCCCCGTCATTCAGAAAATATGTTTTTGCCAAAAAGTGTGCGACCTCTATCGTAGCACGCGTCGGCTGCGAAAACGAGGATTTCGTCGAAAGTTATCTTTGCAAGCTGTGTGTGATGCTCTGATCGCGCGTTTTCCGGGATGTGTATGTCCTCATGAAGGATTATAGGTCGGCGACTCCCCTTAGTACTAGTTGTACATAGTTGCAAGTATGTGATAGACAGCTATACAAGCTGTGCCACGTTTTATATATGGTAAGTGTCTATCGTACGTACTGCTGTACGTACACGTAACATGTAGCGGGACTGTCATGTATTCAGTATCCAATAAGTACACGT
>JAYJMJ010295661.1:0-10415 GCA_036873875.1 Laminaria ephemera
GAAGAAAGTGCTGAATTCTTCTCGCGATAAAAATGAAAGCGCGTACCGTAGTGGGGAGGGGGGAGAAGAGCCTGCTATGTGGCCCCGGATCTGAGTTACGACTACTGTAGGAAGGGAGAAAGAGAGAAAAAGTGCGAAGATAATGGATGGGATAAGCAAAAAAAGAAAAAAGGGCGTCCCTATTTTTCGTCGCCTTCAAAAATAGAAACTCGTATTCGCTTGTAATAATGTTGCTGCGCAAGAGGGTGTTTGCGATTTCCAAACTCTGTTAGGTTGGAAAAAATGTAAAAATGGTATTGAACCCGACGAATGTCATAACCTAAGGCCAACCAACCAACGAGAAAATTAGGTTGGAAAATAAAATAATGGTAGGAAAACGTGTTTCTAACCTAATTTTTCGCTGATTTTTCGTGGGTTGGGTTGGCCTTGGATTGTGACATTCGACGGTTTCAATACTAATATGATATGTTTTCCTACCCAACCCCTACCCAACCAAAGTTGGTACATCGCAAACACGCTAGCAGGGTGTTTGCGATTTCCAAACTCTTTGGGTTGGAAAAAATGTAAAAATAGTATTGAAACCGACGAATTTCATAGCCCAAGGCCAGTCAACCCACGAAAAATATAGGTGAGAAATTTAAAAAATGGTGGGAAAAAAAAACTAACCTAACTTTTCGCTGGTTTTTCGTGGGTTGGGTTGGCCTTGGATTGTGACATTCAACGGTTTCAATATTATTATTATATGTTTCCTACCCAAACCCTATCCAACCCGAAGTTGATACATCACAAACACGCTGATGTCCGCGCATATCGGTTCCCGCGATACAGGCAACGGTCACCGACAGCGAAGGTCTCACCGGCACGGAAACCTTGACCATGATCATCGGCGAGCAAGCATATTTGCTCGTTCTATCTTGCGTCATCGCAGGAAGAAACTGCTATTGACACCAAACGTAATTAATTGCGCCGCATTTAACATATTTACAGTATTTCTCCGCCAAATCTCCGTGTGTCGGTTGCGCGATGTTACACAGGCAACGGTCACCGACAGCGAAGGTCTCACCGGAACGGAGACCTTGACCATGATAATCGGCGAACCGTTCTCTTTCGACATGAACCCCAAGTCGGGAAAGTGGGTCGTGGGCGACACCATCACGGTGAGCAGAAAACGAAAAAACAGGACAGTAGCTATTGTTATTAGTACTGGTAATATTTTGCTAGTGGTATCATTGTTATGTTGTTATTGTTGTTCCTATGATTATCATTATAACTAACATCATTATTATCATCGTTAATGTTATTGACACTATAACATTGTATAGACTATATTGTTTTGCATATTATTGTATTATTACTACTACGAGGTATTTATTATCGGCGAGCTGTTCTCCTTCGATATGAACTCCGAGTCGGGAAAATGGGTCGTGGGTGACACTATAACGGCAAGCAGACACCAAAAAACAAGACAGCAATTGATCGTTAATATGATTATTATTTTTCCATCCGACAACGTGCATGCAGTATGACATTCAACGTCGATCACTCAAAAAATTATTGCTAGAAATATATATTTTGCGGTTCCCGCCTTTCGCGTGTCGCTTGTTTTTAACTTGACGACAGTTCACCCTTACCCCCCTCACCTCTTGTTGTGTTTTCTATTTTTTTGTCTCCCATTTTTCGCGTGTCCTTTCTTTGACAGGACGAAAAAAAGTTAGTATCTAATTTTGATGGTTCCCACTTTTCATGTGTCGGTTGTGTTGTGACTTTTTAGGGGAGTGGGTAGTGCTATTAATATATAGCCAACATACTTGACGGCAGTTCTACAATGTTTTTGTGGCTTCTACCTTTCGCGGGTAGCTTCGTTTGTATTGACCACAGTTCAATAGTGGTTTCGTCTGAAACCGTCAAAACCTATTTGTCTTATTCCACCGTGTTTTACCCTGATGGTGTACATTCAAAGGCTAATCTCGCCGCATTTATTCCAGAAGTCTGAAACCGTCAAAAAACCTATGATCTTATTCCACCGCGTTTTACCCTGATGGTGTACATTCAAAGGCTATATATCCTTAACACAGCGGTAACACAGCGGCTCTGATGCTCACTGCCGCTGCTACTGCTAGCCGCGAGTACTGGTACTAAACGTTGACTCCGAATAGGATACTAATCCTATACTTAACCATGTTCTTGGCTCCCATACTTTTCGCGAGCCGTTTGTTTTGACGTTCAATCTCACCTCCTAACTTGCTTCTTACTATATTATTAACTCATACCTTTGGCGTGTCACGTCGGTTGTTTGACTTGACGACATCAGTTCAACCTCACCCGAGCCAAGGCCTCGACGATCCCCGACAGCATCACTTGGGCTTCTTCGATCGAGCACTGCACCACCGACTCGTGAGTGGGGCAAAAAAGACGTGGTGGGTAATAAGTTTGACGAGATGTTGGGTGATAATCTGCCGATGTTGGGCATAGTTCGGTTCGTGTATGACAAAGTTTTATAGCGTATGTTCATGTATAGCTTTTATTTGGTTCATGCTTAATGTCGTTACGGTTCGTGTGTGGATATGGTTTGATTCGTGTATGGTTATGTTTCGATTCGTGTTGTGGGCCATTTCGTTTCATTTTGTTGCGGTTCAGATGCACGGGAAAGACCAGCCACCACCTGCACAGCCTCAGCAAGTATTAGTTTGTTTCAGTTCAAGTATGGTTTATGAATAGGTGTTTATTTTGTTTCGGTTCGTGTGTACGATTATGGTTTAGTTCGTGCATGGTCATCCTTCGGTTCCTGTATGGTTACGTTTCGGTTCGTGTTTTGTGTCGTTTCGGCTCATTTTGTTGCGGTTCAGGTGCACGGGGAAGACTGGCTGCCACCTGCACAGCCTGAGCAAGGTGGACACCGCTGCGGACGACATGTCCGGGTCAGTCGTGCCCATTGCGCACGCCCTTCCTTCTCAGGTGAAACTCCTTAGTTGATACCGCTCTTGCGGCCATTGCCGTAGTTTTCGGTGGGGAATGTGACAAAACTGTTGTCACTACGCTCTTCCTTCCCAAGTCAAACTCCTTTGCTGATATCGCCCTTGCGGCCAATGCCGCTGGTGTTATATTCGATGGGAACCCATTGGGTACGCTTTTCCTTCTCAGGTCAAGCTATTTTGGTGATATCGTCCTTTCATCTAGTGCCGATGATGTTAGTATTTTACATTTTGACCCATGGCGCACGCCCTTTCTTCTCAGGTGAAACTCCTTAGTTGGTACTTAGGGCCGTGAGTTGGCTGACTATAACCGACTACTGTAGATATTAGTTGGCTATTAACAGGTACCTGATATTACAGTTACTGTAGTTGCGTTATTTTTTACCGTCCGACAACGTGCAGCATGCGCTTCAATGTCTAATCGCCGTCATATATTCGGTCGACAAACATGGCAGGTGATCATTACGGCGCGGATGATGTTCGGTCAAGCCGTGATTGATTACGAGTGGCCAACCTCAGCACAGTCTCGCAGCGTCACAGTCGCGTCAGAACCCGCTGGGCTAACTGTTTACTACGACGATCAGGTGAGGTACAACGATGCAACGTTCAGCGTTACGACGCACGGCTTGCTTTTCAATAATTTTTTTTTGTTTTGTTTGTTCTAGTCTATTATTTCGTATGCCAGGTACATAAATACTTCGAAGTATATATTATACTGAGGTTTTCTTCCTGTCCATACCACGAGTGCTAACTCAACAACTCAACAAGGTCTCGCAGCGCTACAGTCGTGTCGGATCCCGCTGGGCTAACTGTTTACTACGACAAACAGGTGGGGTAGCTATTGGTATTATGTTTGCCGTCCGACAATGTGCAGCATGAGCTTCAACGTTGATCACTTATAAGTATTCCCAGAAAGTAGAAGAAGGTAGGGTAGCTATTAATGCACAAAATCAAGCACTACGGGGTACGTCTTGCTCCTCACCAATGTGATTGGTTTTTTGTGTTTTTTGTATTTTGTATGTATTTATTTTAGTTCCTGACGTATGTATTTTTGTGTCTTTACTCCCTACTTCTCAAGTGTTTTGAGTACTTACCTCGCCGCTTATCTTGTGTCCAGCCATGTCGAGCCGTGCCTACCACCATGCCGTAAACATGTCAGTACACTAATTTCAGTAATATAAATGATCTTCTTATGTTTCGAGCAAACGTCGAGCCCAAGTTATTTTAAAATATTTCTTTAACTTCCAATTTCTCGAGTGATGCTGCGTACTGAAAGACCTCGGCGCTTATCTTGCGTCGAGCCTGTTGACATGTGGCGTGTGTACCAGGGTGTTTGCTGATACAAAGGCAGGCGACGATGAACCCACTCGCTGACGATCAGCAGCGAGTACGATCCTAATGATGAGGCGAACGACTGTGTAACCGAACGTTGACAGATGATTGCTGAGTACTGGTGTTGTAGTACAGTATCAATCTCTAACACAGCCATGTATGTCGTGTCGTGCCCACCGCCGTACTGCAGACGTGTCAGTACACCCCATGCATCGCATCCTTCATGTCCGAATCCCCTGCTTCGTTTGCGGTCAGCTCCATCCAGTCCATCAACATGAAGGTGAGCGTATTGTCTACAAAAATGAGAGATAATATAAGTCTATTTATACGATGTCATGTTGGATGTATCCACCATTTGATCGTGTATGCCGGCAACCGTTTGGGTTTCAACCCTCACACTTTTTCCACTGAATCCTGTCTCTCCACTGATCTCTGATCCAGACACTAGTTGATCGAGATCTAGAAACTACTTGATCGCAATCCAGCTATTCTAAGATGGGCTCAGGCACTATCAACAGTTAATCGCGATCTAGACACTACTTGATCGCGAATCGGTTATCCATAGATGGGCTCAGGCACTGTTAATATTTGATCGCGATCTAGACTCTACTTGATCGCGAATCAGTTATTCATAGATGGGCTCAGACGCTATCAACAGTTGATCGCGATCTAGACACTACTTGATCGCGAATCGGTTATCCATAGAGGGGCTCAGGCACTGTTAATATTTGATCGCGATCTAGACTCTACTTGATCGCCAATCAGTTATTCATAGATGGGCCCAGGCCCTATCAACAGTTGATCGCGATCTGGACACTACTTGATCGCGAATCGGTTATCCATATACGGGGTCAGGCACTGTGAATAGTTGATCGCGATCTGGACACTATTTGATCGCGAATCAGTTGTTCGAGATGAGTTAAGGCACTATTAACAATTGGTCGGACTCAGTTGTTCATAGACGGGTTTATGGGGAGGTGGACGAGCGCTCCCCGGGCCGTACAGAGAGATGCAGGCCAGATTGCATCCTGTCGTTGTAGTTTTTTAGATACCTTTTTCGGCTACCATAGGCTCTCGACAAGTTCGCCTGCGAGTTTCCAACGGTCCAATCCCGTCCACGCTCAACGATTAGTCTGGGAGTTGGCTGGACCTGACGGCTAGTTATTTTACGTATCATTGGGTAGCCGAATAAAAGCCAACCGACTGACTTAGTCTTTAGTGATAAGCATCACAGGCCGAGCCACAAACGCACCAGCCAGATGCAATACACTGTAATATCTAGCCGAAAAAATAACTAGTCGGCGACTTATAGCCAGCCAACTCACAGCCCTACCATCGATCGTTATTCTCCCGTGTGTAGGTCTACGAGTTCCGCAGGTGGAAGGTAATCAACGCCGACAACTCGACGGATATATCTCAGCAGGAAGCTCTCAACAACCTCATGGTGAGCCGAAACATAGTAGATATTGCAGCCTGAGAGAAGCGTGTGTGATCAACGCACAGCCTTCGTCTTGGGTTGGAGCTGTGTTGCTGTGTTGTGCTCGGGCGGTGATCGATAGCAGCGATTCTTAGGTGCGTATCTGCAACCTTAGCGTTGAAACAAAAAAATGAATTCATTATTCGTTTTTTTAAACGATATGCCCTTCTTGTTTTTCCTGTTCGGGCGTTTCCAGATCAATGCCGACGGCATGTCCACCACGGCGGAGTGCCAGGCCAGAAAGCCGCGGTTTAGCCGCGAGTTCAGTTGTAGCAGTAGTGGTAGTGGATATGATGAATGTATACTATGAGTTGTGAATGGGTGAAATAATGAATTAAGCCGATCCTTAACATGTATTATTAAACGATACGCCCGTCTTAAGTTGTTTTCTTGCTCGGCCGTTTTTTGCAGATCGACGCCGACGGCATGTCAACCAAGGCGGAGTACCAGACCAGAAAGCCGCGGTTTAGCAACGACCTCGAGCCCCCAGTGGTGACGGCTGTCGGCGGCTACTACACCAAGTTGGCGGTGAGGGATGGACGATCGGTTACCGAACAACAGTGTTGCCGTGGTGGGGCGGCAGACGATAACCTCCCCCTTGCTCCTCCGTCACTGATGTTAGGCTTGACTGATATTTGACGGTTTTGATGACGTTGAGAAGAGTATACGAACATACGAAACATAAGTACATAATGAAATAAGAACACACGAACATAATAACATAAGAACATAAGAACATACTTCATAAGAACATGAGCACGTGATATCATGAGAACAAAAGAACGCGGAGAGAATGTGACGTCCAATCAAATCGAACCATTGTTTCTTTGGTTCCTTGGGTGGAGTGGAACGGCATCACCGACGAAAGCTTGGATGGAAAACATAACAGACATAGTAATACAAGAACATTAAAACATAAGAACATAAGAACGGGAAGAAAACATGTCGTCTAACCATATCGAACCAAAATTATTCGACTCCTTAGGTGGAATGGGACAGCGTCCTCGACGAAGGCGTCGACCACGTGATCGTCTATGCCGCGACGCCTGACCACATGGCCAACACCTACCAGAGCTCCAAAGCCTTGCTGTCCAGCCTCGAATCATCGGCAGAGGTATGGCGTATTGGTTTCGCTTTTGACGGAAGTTTGGTCTGGACCTGGGCTGCGATAGAAGGGGGGTACTCCCATCGTCACGTCGTACCGAGTATAGGCCAATCGCGAAGTGGCTATGTACCTCGCTAAAAAACGGACTTCAAAACGTTTTGTTGGCGCAGCACAAGAAAAACATCCATGGCGGTGGTGCATATCGTGAAACCGAAAAGCGCAAAAGCTTAAGATTGCAATGAAGCACGGTAGTCACACGTGCGAGCCCTAAAAGTGACCCCCCTATCCTAACCTTTGGTCATTGGTTGCACTTTCAACAGAAGATTCGTCTGCCGCACTCCCATGCCGTATCGTACCCTGTACGTCACGTATATAGCTGTTCCTTACCTGGTATGCTTTTCACCTGCAAGGTCTCTTTCTGCAGTTCGGCTCTCAAATCCCCGGTTACATCGTTTTCCCTGCGCCCCCCACGCGCACGCCTGTCGCCTACGTGCCAACGTTTTTTTTTCCCCGCGTGCAGCTCCTCGTACTAGCCCATGCATCCAACTACACCGTATGTCTCCGCTCCTATTTTACAACTCATTCTGACCACTATAACTCGACGACATATAGTCTCCTGTGTCCCTCCCTCACACGCCTCTCTCTGCGTCCACAGTACATCCGCCTCTCTCTGCGTCCACAGTACATCCATACTGCCGCTGTTCATACACGGGCCTGAATATGTTGTTCTCTATTTGGATTTTGATTCTCTGGTATCAGGTTCCAATACACGTGCCAACTTTTCCCCCCGCAGCTCCTCGTGCCGGCCGGCGCATTCAACTACACCGTTTACCTCCAACAACATTTTCCACTGCGTCCCTCACGCGCACGCCTCTTTCTGCGCCTACGTTACACCTATATTGCCGCTGTTCGTACACAGGCTTGAATATGGTGTTCCATTCGTGTTTTGATTTTCTGAGTACCAGGTTCCAATATACATCCCAACGTGTTTTTTTTCCCCTGTGCGCAGCTCCTCGTACCGACCGGCGCATCGACCTACACCGTGTACCCCCGCTCCCACACCTCCTCCAGCAACACCCGCACCGTACGATCATGCGTCTCTTGTCCAGCCGGTCGTCGTGGCCCTCTTCCTCCTCGAATCCTCTGTAACAAATTTTCCTCCCTATATCCCTCACGCACACGCCCCCCCCTGCGCCTACGTTGCCAACTTTGTTGCTTTTCACCGCGTTTTCTTTGTCTCGCTCGCAGCTCCTAGTGCCGGCCGGTGCGTCGAACTACACTGTGTACCTCCGCTCCTACAACTCCTTCAACAACACCATCTCGACAAAGTCTACCCAGCACGTCATTGCATCAGGCGCCACCTTCAACCCGAACGATCTGTGTCCCGATGAAATTCCCGCGGTGGCTGAAGATGAGGAAGAGGAAGAGGAGGAGGGGAATGAGGAAAAGGGGGATGGGGACGCGAAGTCTGTCAAGGTCGTCGCATCTATGGTTCCGGGTATTATCCAGGTTAGTCATGGGTTTTGTTTATGACGATGAGCTCTATATATAGCCAAAATTAGCAGCTCTTTGTCACTCGCTTGTGCTTGTTAGAAGAGACTTGTTGTATTGTCCAATTCGGACGGATGAAAGCAATGAAAAGAGGAGACGAGGGGTCTTGCCCCGTTCAAAACCCCTGTTCGTTATACGTTTAGGCCTTCGAAGTACCATCGTTTTCCCATTGTTCTAAATCCTGGGCCTTCGCTTGATAGTATCACACTCGTCGTTTTTGTTGTTGCTAGACATGGGTCCCAAATTGGTGAAAAAATTGCTTCCGTTCACGCTATCGCTGCTCCCTCGCCGGCGACATCTACCGGTACCCCCCCCCCCGGATACCTGCTAAACAACGCACTCGTTTCCTCGTCCGTGACATCTACCCCCCCCTCCGGGTTTCCTACTAAACACAGGCGGAAAACTTCGACGTAGGAGGGGAAGGGGTGGCGTACCACGACAACACCACGAAGGATGAGGGTGCCACGAACTACCGCAAGGTACGTATAATTAGTGTTTCATATCGGAACGATAACCGATTCCGATCCGATAAGGGTCTAAAAACCCGATATCCAATATGATACACAATCCGATATGGAAAAACAGGTCATCGGATTGCCGAAGGAGCACGCAGTTTTTTTTCTTCAGACTGCTCACGTCGAATTATTCACCTTGGACCCTCCCAACAGGGGGGGGGGGGAGGGGGGAGAGTAGAACGGCATACCCTCCCCACTAGAAGTAATTCATTCTTAGCGGATATCGGGACGCTTGTTTTTCCGACACGATGGCCGATACGATTTCCGATTTATCAGAACTTCTGATACACACCACATACAATACGCCATGCGCCTTTCCCTCGCTTCGACATCCCGAGCACACCAAAGACACCGCGGTATGCATACAATGAATAACTTGACACATACCTGATACTACGGTAGAAGTGTCCCATTTTTTTTCTGAGGCTCCTCTACACCTCACTTGAGGAGCTCTACACCTCACCGAAAAAATGATTTTGAGTAAACTGAAAGCGCAATCCGATGAACAAACCCATGGCGTAGGTATGCCAAAAATTCATGTTGCAAAAGAAGGACGATATCTCGACGATTTTGGGTTAAGGAGCCCCGTCATTCAGAAACGAAATTAGCCAAAAGGTGCTACCTCTATCGTAGGACGCGTCACTTACAGGTTAAGACCACCACCCCCGAACCCCTGCCCCCGCCTCGCTAAACGCCTCCCCTGAACTTAAACCCACACAGAAGGAGGGTGTGGATCTGGAGCGCGGGTTCGATAACACGATCAACGTTGCGTGGACCGAACCCGGAGAATGGATAACCTACACCGTGGAACACGATGGAGACGAAACCATGGTGCTGGACGTAGCCGTGAGATATGCTGTGATTGGAGGCTCCAACGGCATCGCTTTGGCTCTGGACCTGGAAGATCCGAGCAACTGCCCCGACCTGGAATCGAAGGACGACAAGGTTAGCCAAAGAAATGCAGAACTCCGCATAATGATCGCGTGCACCTAGCTGTGATACCTGGTCAACTAGTAGCTAGTCGGCGGCATATAGTCAGCCAGCTCACAGACCTATAACTATGATGAGCGAATATACAAGTTTCAAATTTACACCGCGCCTGAAAACAGGAACCCTTTTCGAGTTGCCTGAAGCGCTTGCCGAGCACCAACGCAGACAAGTTGACGAACGTTACAAAATACCCTGCTGCGCGAGCTCGTAGTGACATCTATTCCGTCCACCACCAAGGCACACGAGTTGACGACAGTTACAAATACCCTCCTGCGCGAATTCCTTGTGACATTCATTCCGCCGAGCACTAACGCACACAAATCGACGACAGTTACAAACAGCCTGCTGCGCGAGTTCCTAGCGGCAGCTATACTACCAGGTATATTTTAGCGTTAATAGGGTGTTTGCGATTTCAAAACTCTTTTGGGTTGGATAAAATGTAAAACTAGTATTGAAACCGGCGAATTTCATAG
>JAYJMJ010295697.1:0-10412 GCA_036873875.1 Laminaria ephemera
CGGGATAATACAAAACCCACCGCAATCTCCGTAGAACATTTGCAGCTACACAAATCACGTGCATCAGACTCTACTACATGTACGAGTAATCTCGACATATATGTAGCGCTGTGGATCCGTTACTGGCTCGCGCGAGTGGCCCTAAAGCACTGAACAAAGAGACCTTAAACGCGACCCCCCTACCATTCTCGGGTTATACATGGCCGCCAACTTGCTCGGAAATCAGGAACGGCCATACCACGTCGATCGCACCACATCCCGTCCGCTTTGTGAAGTTAAGCGGCATCGGGCCAGGCTAGTACTCCTGTGGGGGGCCACGTGGGAAGCCCTGGTGCTGTTCCTCTTTTGCATTTTGACCACCCTTGCTCTTTTCATTTCTTCTTGCCAATAGCTTGCCACAAAATGAAGCCCCTCACTACCCCACCTTACCTACCGTATACTATAATCAAGATAACACACCTCCTCGGACGAATTTCCAAGCTGATTTTCTGGACAACGGGAAGAGTGCAAACACCGATCGATGCGTCTATGGACAGATCTCGACGAGATGTTTCCAGAGCTTCAGTTTTCGTTGTGTGTGCCCCGCTCGTTTCGGAGAAAACAGGCTCGGAATTCATCCTATGAATAGGGGGGGTGTTATCATGGGTGTTACCAGTATACGGTACCACCAGCCCACCGCACGTGCGTCAAACGTCTTGTCCCCTTCGAGGAGGCGCGCCAACGATCATTATTACCACTTCATACTACTCCTGGATATACCCGTTACTATTAATAGTAGACGCCGACGGTCAACACCACATTGCTGCCTCCACGAACCAACCACTTCATGTCCCCATTGTAGCCCCCCCCCCCCCTCGCTCCGTCTGGATTGTACGGGGTTGGTGTCGGTTGGCAACGACGCTGTAAAACCCGCCTCTCACTACGTGAGCTGGACAACCGTGGTACCGTCTTTTTTTTTTTCTCGTTTTTATGTTTTGGCGGTACCCGAGATGGCGGTCGAGTTAGATCATATTGTGCGGAGTGGAGAACCCTAACTCCGTGCAAGGGGGATGATATCACGTAGTGTGTATATGGTAAGGCACCCACGAGGCCGTCACATAGTATATCCTTTGCTGTCTCTGGAAGTGAACACACCTGGAAACAAATTTATTCGTTCGAAGCTGTCATCCGATATGCACGAAAGTACGCACAAGGTGCGGAAGTCCGCCTCACAAGTGGTTCTTAGTAGGATGCAGGTCACCCTTCATGCAACTCGCCGAGCGCCTCACCGCGCTTCGCGCTTGGTGCACGCGATGTCTGCCTGGTCGGTGAAAACCCGACGTACTCCGTCCCGGCATTTTAGGGATGCGAGGGTCAATGGTCATATGACTACGTACGGCTATGCATGAAATGAGCACACACACGCACCCACCCCTCCGTGGCTTTCCTTGCCGGTGACCACGGCGAAACCAAGAAATAATCTCCTTGTGCTGGCCGTGTATTGAGTGAGGATGTATCGACTAATGAGAAACAACCCATCCTCTGTGGCATTCCTTGCCGGTGACCACGGTATGGCAGCAAGATGTCGGCACCCCTATCAAAAGCACATCTGGGATGTCGCACGGACTACCGTCGATTTCAGTAAAGGAAAAAAAATGTACGTTCTCGGACCCTGCCCCACGTCAACACTACAACCCCGCCGGCCTCTCTACACGTGGCACCGACGACTGTAAAATTCTGAAAAGGAAAGGAAATCTACTCGCCCGAACCCTGCCCGACGTCAACACTACCACTTCATCATGCTCCTTACCCGGTGACGACGGAATGGCAGGAATATGCCGGTACTCTCATGAAATCCCCCATTAAAAGTATGTAGGGGAAGTCGCGCGGGGGCGGCCATCCAATTCAGAAAAGGTTGAAAGAACTACTCTCCCGGATCCTCGCCCTCGCCATGGCTGCTGTCCTGGCTGATCCCAATGTTAGACAGTAACAGGGTGTCGGGAGCAGACATGAAGGCCGACATCTGCGTGTGTTGGGAAGAACTACTCGACGCTGGTGCGGGAGCGTCGGCGTCTTCGGCGGGAGAGGCCGGCGATGGTGGGGAAGCTGTCGCCGTTGTAACGGGGGTAGCTGGAAGACCTCCAGCGGCGCCGCGCATGAGGTCGACTTCGGCAGCTGCCATAGCGGCGAGGGTGTCGCGGCGATGAGAGGTGTGAGACCGCGCGCCGTCAACGGTCATGTCAGCGAATGGCTGGTCAGAGAGTTCCCACGCTAGGCAGGTGGACGCGGGGTGGGTGTCGAAGAAGACCTGTCAACAACGCAGAAAGCGAGGAAACGAAAGGTAATAGTAGGGAAGGTACATGATGAGGACGTGACGAGCGTGAGCTCAACGCAAATGCTAGACAGAAGGCACCACACAATAGGCGAAGACACGGGCAACCGGTACTAGATAAAAGGCACCACACTATAGATGAAGATACGGGCAACCGGCACTAGACAACCGACACTATAGAGGTCCCTGAACACCGGCACTCTAGAGGGACCTGTAACCCAACTATGCTAGACAAAATACATCACACCGTAGAATAAGACATGGGCAACCGGCACTCCTCCAACGGTACTATAGAGAGACCTGATAATCAACCGGCACTATAGAGGGATCTGATAATCGGCTCTATAGTGGGACCGCTATTGCAACTATGGTAGGAAAAATAAAACACACTATAGGCGAAGACACGGGAAGCCGGCACTACTCAACCGGCATTATAGAGGAACATGAAAAACGACTCTATAGAGGGACCTGTACCGCAACTATGCTAGACCAAAGACACGACACGATGGGACAATCTACCGCAAGCATGCTAGACTAAAGACTCCACACTCTAGAACAAGACATGGGCAACCGGCACTACTTAACCTAGACAAAAGACAGCACACTATATAATGCACCGCAACTATGCTGGACAAACGACAAGACACTACAGGCGAAGACACGGGTAACCGGCACTACTCAACCTAGAAAAAAGGCAGCACACTATAGGCGAAGGCACGGGCAATCGGCACTAATCTTCCGGCATTATGGGGGGACCTGAACACCGGCATTGTAGAGGGACCCCCATCGCAACTATGCTAGGCAAAAAAAAACACACGATGGGAGAAGACACTGTCAACCGACACTACTCAACCAGTACCATAGGAGAACCTGAAAACAGCAACCGCAACCGGCACTACCTAACCGGCGCTATAGGGGTACCTGACAGACAGCACACTATATAATGTACCTCAACCATGGTGGACAAAGGACAAGGCACTATAGGCGAAGACACGGGCAATCCGCACTACTCAATCTAGACAAAAGACAGCCCAATATAGGCAAAGATACGGGCAATCGACAAAACTCAACAGGCGCTATATAGAGGGACGTGAGCACCGGCATTATAAGGGGACCGCTATCGCAACTATGCTAGACGAAATACATCACACGATAGGAGAAGACACTGGCAACCAGCACTACTTAACCGGCGCTATAGGAGCACCTGAAAACAGCAACCGCAACCGGCACTACTTACCCGGCGCTATAGGAGTACCTGAAAACAGGCACTATATAGGGACCTGTACATGAAAACCGGCACTATAGAGAGACCTGAACTTGGAAACCGCCACTATAGAGGGACCTGTACGTGAACATCGTCACTATAGAGGGACCTGTGCCGCAACAACGCTAGGCAAAAGACACGACACTATAGATAGGAGAAGACACGGGCAACCGACACAACTCAGCCGGCACTATAGTGGTACCTGAAAACCGGCGCTATAGAGGGACTTGTACGGGAAAACCGGCACTATAGAGGGACCTGTACCTCAACTATGCTAGACAAAAAAGTCGGCGAACACCTAACGAAATAAAAGTATGACACTATAGAGGGACCTAAAAACCGGCACTGTCTGTACAGCAATGATCCTAGGGAAAAGGCACCACACTATAGGAGAAGACACGGGCAACTACTCAACCGGCACTACAGAGGGACTAGTACTTGAAAACACGGGGAATAATTAACGAAATAAACGTGTGACACTATAGAGGGACCTGAAAATCGGCACTATGAAAGGGCCTGTACCGCAACGATGCTAGACAAAAAGCACCACACCGTAGGAGAAGACACGGGCAACTGGCATTACTCAACCCGCACCATAGAGGGACTATTACCTTAACTCGATGACGTTGAAATGACGACGAATAATTCACGAATGAAAAGTATTTCACGGTGGATAGATAATACACGAAATGACTAGATTGACATCGCGGGCAATCTTGAGCTATGATATCTACCATATTTATTCGGGTCAATCGTGACAATCCTAACGAGTGGGCGACAACAGAACGAAAAGTACGGAAATAGTTACCCACGTCGTACACGTCTTCACGAGTAACTATTTGCGGAGAGACGCAGCACGTCCAGATGGATTTGGCCTTCATGATGGGGATGCCCTGGCCGCCGTGGGCGAGACCCAGGAGAAGTGCGGGGAGTACTGGCGGGAGTGAATCGCAAATAGGAGGAGTTGTACGGGAGACACGTACAGCGGGTGGAAGTCCCTCCTCTGACATGTTGAACAAGATGCTCCAGAAGGCCTTCATCGTGATCTCGATCCTGGCCTCATCCTTGACGAAACCGCTGCAAGGAAGAAGAGGAGGACAACAGGAAGTGGGAGGGCAAGGTAAAGGGCAACAGTTGCAAATTATTAAAGTAAGGTCAAAAGCAGCGAGCGGCGATCTATTGCCGTGGTGAAATAGTAACATGAAAATAGTAAAAAGCAGCGGGCGGTGATAACGCAAGTTAATCGTGATAAGAAGACGTCATAACTGAACGGTGCCCACCCCTTTGCTGAGTGATGCCCAGCATAAAACCTGCAAATTAAACGGGACAAAGTTTCACCTGGCTGTGCGCTCGTGGTTCGCGCTAGCGTCGCGGACGAATTCCGGCAAAAGTCCGATTTAATCGAACGCGTACTACGCTCGGTCGGAGTCCTTCTGGACGTAGCCAGTCATCACTGTGAAATGATAGAGGAAGACGAAAAGAGGTGCGAAACACAACAGGGAGGACGAAAACAACAGGAAAAGGACACGAGAAAAGAAGACGGGAAAATAGCGCGAAATTAGTTGGTAAGTAGAAAGATGCGACCGGCAAACGCAGAAACAAACACGGTAAGCTGAAGATGAAGTAGCTGGTAAAGGGTCAAAACAGTTGGTGAGGAGATGAAGGAGAGAGGGAAGGGCAAAAAAAGGCAGGAAATGATCAGTGGTATAGACCCAAGAAGGAAGTACTTCGTAAAGCGGGGAAAGCCGAAAGGAAAAAAATGTAGGGAAAGCTGAATGCGGTAAGGGAAATACGTGAAGCTTAATACAACGACCACAGCATTTCCAACAGGGACAACAGGGGGACAAAACTCAGTACGAGTAACACTACATAGAAGTAGTCGGTAAAGCGCGAAAAAGGGGGAGGGAAAAATACCGGGGCAAGCTCTATACGATAGGGAAAACAAGAGGAACGCAAGATGACGACAGAAACGTAAGCGCGGACGCAGTGGAGTTTAAGAGGGAAGGGCGAGAGCGCAGCGAAACATGAAAGAGAGCCTCACGTGCGAACCTCTGGGTGGGCACGAGCTCCTTGATGATTATTTTCGCGCCCACGAGGCCGCAAAGCTTCCTAATCTTCTCCCTGAGCGCTTTGGTGGGCTTGGAAGCGTCGCCGCGGTGGCCCAGACCTATTTCCAAGACGGCTTGGACGTGCTGAAC
This sequence comes from Laminaria ephemera, assembly GCA_036873875.1. NCBI lineage: Eukaryota > Phaeophyceae > Laminariales > Laminariaceae > Laminaria > Laminaria ephemera. The sequence goes on from JAYJMJ010295697.1 coordinate 5,774, forward strand.
GCGACGAACATCGCCACGCTCCAGCCCAATGGCGGCCCGGTGGCAGAAGACGTGCGCGAATTCGACGACCTTCTCAAACCTCTGTTGAGAGATGTCTGTATGTCCGATGATGTTCGTGAGTGTGAAGCTGAACGCGTACCGAATCCCAGCTTTATCGTCGATAAACTCGGATTTCGCAGTGCCGTTCGGCGACCTCGGCCACTCGACGCCGAGTAGGCCGTCGCCGCTCGTGCGACGGCAAGGTCCATAACTAGCTTGATCCGATGCGGATCCAGCTTCAGCATCAGCGACGGTAGCACCGACTGTCGCTTGAGCACCCGTTACGGTAGAACCGACGGCTGGGACAGCTGCTAGAGAGGGCGAACTTGAAGGGGCGAACTCCTGAAGATTTTTCCGAGAGGAGGCACCGACGGACGCCACAGATGCTGGGGAGGCAGCATTAAATCCGACATCGACCTGCGAACAGTAGTAGGAGCAAGTATGGCAGGAGGAACGTAGCAGCAACAACCGTGTAAAAATGGAGCAAACAACGCGCATAAAAAATAGCATGGACATCGGTAAGAGTACTGGCATATCGACGCTACGACAGCTGCAGAAAAGAGCATTAACATCGGTAAGAGTACTGGCGTAACACGCCACGACAAGTGCAGTTTAGAGATGTACTCCTCCGACTACTCGCGTCGATGAAAACTGGGGGGGGAAAAAAACCCGGGGATACGCGAGTATTGTTATTGCTGCGTAATGACTTTTAGTGCGGTAATCAAAACTCCATACTACTTGGTAGGTCTTAGTGTGTTGTACTAAAGAGGCTCACCCCTCTCAGTGGTCGCGGCCCAGGAGTACTCGCCAAATCTGGGAATAAAAGAAAAAAGAAAAAATACCCGGGTACTGGATTTTAGTGTCGTATACCTATTTCTGTATGGACTTTAGTGTGGTGTACTAAAGAGATGCACCCCTCTCAGTGGTCGCGGCCAATGAGTACTCGCCAAATCTGGGAATAAAAGAAAAAAACACATAAAGACCCGGGTACTCGCGTTCTACAAGTGTTTTTTTGGGTATGGATTTTAGTGTCGTACGCAAAAATGCCATAGTAATGATAAGGTGTACTGGTATGGGCTTTAAAATAAGAGTGTCCACCTGGTAGCGTCGTACACTAAACGTCACAGTTGAGGCACACACCAGCATGAGTTTTATAATGGCCATCGTTACCATTTTTCACTGCATGGCCTTTTAGTTGCGTCAATATTACAGCAGAAATATTTTGAAGAATTAAGACAAAAGAGGACAGATGAAAACCGTGCTTCGTCTCTTACCTCCATGATGTCTGAATCACCGTAGGTGGGCAGTCCTTCCACAGGGCGGTTGTCGAAGAAGGCAGCGTCGTACTCGTCACCCTCCGACATTTTCTCGGTCTCTGCAGGGTCTCCATTATGGCCGCTTTCCACGGCCTGGTTATCGAAGAGGCGAAGACAACTGGCAGAAAAAGTGGCATCGCTCCTCTGCTGATGCCGAGCGGCCTGCACGGAGAAGGCAGTGGCGGCGCGGCGCAAACGACAAGGTGGAAATAATATTAAGCATTCCAAAATGTGGTGCGTTGTCCTGTAATGACAACAGGAAAAGGAAGAGTGCAAGGGGAAGTGAACCTTTTCCTGGGGAGACTTCTGCACGTTGGATGACGACGAGCTACGATCAAGAGTTTCTTACCGACGTACCAGGACAGGTCGAGGATGACCTCGATGAGTTGGTCTCCATCGTCGTAGGGGATGACGCCATAACTCTCCAGGTTCTTGCCCTGCAGCATCGTTAAGCGCACGCGGGATATCCGTCGCGAACAAAATAAACATCAAGAAGAACAACAGCAGTGGGACAGGAAGGCATCCAATATTATTGCGCGTACGAGCTGAGAGTTCATTTTGCCAAGCTGGGTTGAGTGAGATATGAGATGTCGTTGCACGAATATATAATATTGTGCGTGAGTATACGTGCTACCTACAATTCGCCAAGCTGTGTTGAGGGAAACGTCGGGGCGCGTATCGTACAACAAAAATGGCGTGGTTAAGTGAGATGACGTCGGGCGTATCATACGCTATAACGAGAACTAAAACTAGCGCGGTGGACGAAAGGAGGCAGGAAAGTGAACGGCCGACGACTATATAGAAGCCACGATCACAATTTTGGCAACTTTTTAGACCGGAAAAAAAGCTGGGTTGAGTGAGATATGAGCTGTCGTTGTACACGAATAAAAATATTGCGCGTGAGTATACGTGCTACCTACAATTCGCCCAGCTGTGTCGACAGAAACGTCGGGGCGCGTATCATACAACAAAAATAGCGCGGTTAAATGACATGTCGTCGCGTGTATCATACGCTATAACGAGAACTAAAACTAGCGCGGTGGACGAAAGGAGGGGGGCAACGTAAACAGTCGACGACTACATAGGAGCCACGACCACAATTTTGGCAGCTTTTTGGCCCGGAAAAAAAGGCGGATCATATGACAAGAAGAATTTACGAAATGACGTGTCGAATGGACCAAAACGTTCAACAACTTCCCTGATGCGAGCAACAACAACACAGGTACTCCAAAAACACGAGACCCTGCGAGTGCTGCAATATGAAGCCCCGATGAACAAATTTCGCAGCATTTTCACCCGGAAAAAACTCGCTGCGCCTACAAGGAGAATGAACCAAAAACGCGGCGAGTGGAAAAAAACAAGTTCATCACGTTCGCTCATGCGAGCGCTTACACAGCGCAGGTGCTCCAAAACGCGAGTGCCGCAACTAGCTAGCTGCAACTTTACCTTGACTTCCGGCTGACGGTCGTTATTGTCCAAAGCTAGCGAGGCGGCAGCCTTGACTTCTTTGGCGATGGTGACGGCGCTTGCAGGGGATGTTGCCTGGACAACCCAGGAGTTGGTTGGAATGAGCTTCCTCACGCTGTCCGGCGGAGCCCTGCAGAACCTGACGGTCAGGTTCCTGCGAATATAATCCTTAACAGCAAAGCCGTCGATAGCGATAATGATGGGCTCCCTCTCCACGAGGCGCAAGACTACGTCGCGTGTGAAAAAGTTAACGACACGAGGACCGGTGGGCGTGGTGGGGAATTCCGTCGGACCAGAAGGCTGGACGGAGGAGGCAGACTGCGACGTGGCGCCGCTGGACGTCGTGGGAGGGATAGCTGTTGTCGCAAGGCGAGCTTGGCTTGTGCTCGGGGTTGGGTGGGTGACGTTTTGGCTGGCGATCGCAGTGTTGGAGCGGCGTGTAGACGACACCGATCGATGGAAGGATTGCTGTGGCTGTTGCTGTTGTGTTGTGAGAGCGTGGCTGGACGAGGGGACAGGGGAAAATTGATAGTCATGTGACGGGGGTCGGAACATTGACGACGTCAAAGGCTGGAGCCGTCCATAGTCGTTTTATACGGCAATCTTTGATGTGGGCTAGACAGGACGTCGGCGGGTGTGGGTGGGGGGCAGAGGGGGATGCTAATATGACAAAAAAAGTTTCTTGCGGGTTTTTAGTGTTGGCGGAGCAATACTTCTCTCCTACAAGTACCCCCCCCGCCCCCCCCAAGAGAGTAGGTACATACCTAGCTAATTCGTAGCTGTTTTGATAGAAAAACGAGTTTGAATGCAGCGTTGGACTTGCTTTCCCCTAGATATTTTGGTTAGTAAACAACCCCCTCACCCCCTCGTGAGTATGTCCTTGTGGTGTGCATGGGGTAGAGTTGATTTCAAGTAGTTATATATTTACATATATTTCCTGCTCTGTGCTTTTCTTTTGTGTTTACCTCACGAGCCGGTAGCGCATTGTCTCAGACGATGAGCCTGTCACATCGTCAAGTGGCTTGCTGTGACTTCCATGTATTGGCCTTTTGGCTGCCGTGCGAATTGCATGACGCTTGGTGATGACTTACAAGACGAACACATGAATATTTACCGACGTACGCGATCCTTACTTTTTTCTGCAGTTGTATATTTCGACCGTAGTGAGGCCGGGCGCTTAACACCGTCGGCACACAGACGATTACGTACGACCGGGTTGGCCTGATGTACTGCTCGTGACGTCTACTTTTGACACTCAGAAGGGGGAAAAGGATATGTACGTGCATCGGTAATTGTTACTGTCGAGGCGCATCGTATCAAAACAATACGTATGTAGCAGACAGTCCGTTTTTCGGTATAATAATACAGATTAATCCGAATGTTCGACGGTACTGTTGTTATATAGGCAAAACGTTGGACGAAGAACTCACCAACGAGCTATGTATGTGTATCAATCGCTGTCGCCCGCGAAACATATTGCCAAGTGCTTCGGTTTGATTTCAACCGCAACCCCCTACACCTGTACAGTGAGGCCACGTTCACAACTAGTACTATGCCTTGAGAAGCACGCCGTGGTGCTTTAAACCCCTACTATAACCGCATCATGGAACACTGTGCCACTGAGTATGCCGACCGTACAAATATATGTCGCTCCTTTTGTTTTTCACGTCTCACCCTCCTCCCTAAGGACCCTGAACAAAAACAAACTACTGCAAGCCGATTACACATCTACCGAGCCAGGCAATTTAACTGTATCATTGAAAACAATGCCGCTGCATCCACCGAGCGTACAAATACTGCTCGTTTTGTTTGTACCC
>JAYJMJ010295708.1:0-10412 GCA_036873875.1 Laminaria ephemera
TCACAAGTCATGATTGTGTGCATTTACATGAATCCTGGGTGCATACCCAAAACCACGTACTAGGTATATCTTACGACAGCTGCACGGCTGCTGCTGCCACAGTTGTATTTTGTCCGCCTTCCGCGAGTAACGCTCACCCAAGCGACTGCCGTACCTGCTGTCGAGACCCTTGCCAAATGATACACCCCTGCCGAATAAAGCTGCAGTTTAATGTCGAAACCCCTTCGATTGTCAAGGTTTATTCTGGATCAACAAAAGCTGTTGACATCGCAACGCACAGGATAAGCACCTTGCAGCTACCTTGCATGAGTCAGGCACTATTTGTTATTTCCTTCAATTTGCTCGGTCTATGTCGCCAGCACGTGTTGTGCTCCTCGTGGTGCAGGTCTTTTAATGTGCCCCCCCCCCAAAGTTAAAGTTTTCAAGTTCCTCTCGGTGGCGTGTATCACTGGGGATGTAAATCGTGTTTTAGATATTGAACTCCCAGAAGCCCGTGCACGTCCCCATTACGGTATCACCGGCATGTTGACCGATGCTGTGAGGGAGTCAACAATCGGACAGGATGTACCTAAAATAATCACATGAGAGTATATCCCTTGTAACGAGTGCGATTCCAAAACTCTATAAATGGCTGACTGAGCAAGATCTTTCGATGACGCCTTCGTGGTTTCCGACGTCTACGTCGAGCGCAGGCACGGCAACGTAGAGCGAGCGGACCCGTGATGCCAGCGGATTCAGTCGTGGCGTGGACAAGCTTCGGGAAAAAAACTGCGCTAAACAGTGTCCAGGGGCGATAGAGATCCGCAGAATAATGAAGGGTCAGCTCCGCCTGCGAGCTATTGCGGGGGTATTTATACACTACCATCAGTATCACGATGCACCAGCAGCCGAAGTGTTTACCAGTAGCCAGAGACCTGTATGAACTTCAAGCTGATCATCTAGGTAATATTTCGTGTGTGTCTAGCGCAGAAGCGAACACTACCAACCTATGTGATCCTGGCACTATTCCGTAGGCACCTAAGCAAACAGCAATAACGACCAGTACATACAACGCTGTGACAGCGTGCTTGTACAGATCCATACATACTAATAATCTACCCGATTTCAAGCCGCGCTTTGGCTTAGTGAAATGTACCAGTAAGCTACAAACCATTTCAATGTCTACCCTCCCAACTTCCAACCCACTCGGCGTCACATCCAGTGACCCCCCCGCCCCGGTGCAGGTACCGCCGGCATGCACGATGGAGAAAACCAAACGGACAAACAACCTCATCTTCGAGGAACTGGCGAAACAATTGCTTTTTGAGGTCGAATATGTGTCATACGGTTTGAAGTCGTAATATAATTGGTGCACATACGAAGTCTTGATTAACCTCGCGCATAATACGACCTGCCTTGCACGAGAAAAACTACCAGCAGCCGGCGTTCACCATCCGGTGGACCATTTATCTGGAGAACAAGTAGAGCCCTTCCAATCTTTGGCTGCACAGATACTGCTTCAAAATATACACTTTCGTCTATTGTTCAATCCTTCTTTACATAAACATTGTTCCTGCGTGCTCGGAGACACGGTCTTTAGTATGATCTCGCATACCGTGATGTCGACGTAAGCCAATACGAAGATACGCTACCGCCGATGTTAAAGCTGACGTTACCCCACACGTTTTGAAACGTGTTGCTACCGCAATTGAAGTACGGACAATATGAGGACGTGCGCAACGAAGACGGCCTAAATATTTTGATTGGATATTTTAATGACTATTAAAACACATGTATGTAGTACATTATGCGCAAATACGCTATTTTCAAGATGTTCTCTACACCCATAAACTCTAGGGTCGATTTTTTTCTGGGACGGAAGTTTCATTTCAGTCACATGAACTGATTTACCGCGTTCGTCAAAAGACACACAACCGGCAGTGTACCGCTTTTGAACATTTCACACCGCATTGTTTCGCAGATACATTTTTTTTCAACCCCACTTTTACTTTCCAGCTTCTGGACAAGCGGTGGTCACAGGTGTCGTCCCTTCTCCCTCCCGGTACGTGCCTTTAAATTTATTGTGCAGAGGGTACAGCGTTCCCAACGCTCGTCGATTTTCGTCCATGTTTGCTAACCCACGCTCTCGCGCTTTCCGCAAGTCATTATTTTGCACAATATACCGTCCCTAAGAGCCCGAGTATGCGCTCGGGGTGGCTCAAAACTACCTAAATCGACCTTAGTGGTTACGAATGTAACCCACTAGACCATGGGGGACGCCCACAGTATATGTGCCTCACGAGACAACCTATCCACGAAGACATCCGATTTTCACTGTTACATGTGTGTCGTGCCCGCGAGACCAAGGACATCCCGGCTTACTTCTCTCTCTTGTTTTTCTTGGGTTTTTTTCGTTCGGGATGTTGGCTTTGATTGGTACAGGTTTTGAAACCTCACTTCAACAACCCGACCCGAATGCTCGTCATAAACGCCGGTGCTCGAATGGCAGGTCTCCATACACCGGCTAAGGGACTTTCAGCTGTCTCTGGCATCCCTCCTGGACTGCCTGAGTAATTTACTGCTACCCCGCGCCGAAAATGTCGTATTGCATCTCCAAGCAGTGCCAAACGCGTGCATTTTTCAATACGGAGGAAAGCGAGACCGCCGTGTATTGCAAGCGACATGCTGAAGAGGGCATGGTGAATATCCTGTACAACCGCTGCTCGCATGATCCCTGCACAAGGTCGGCAAAGTTTAACGTTGTTGGCAAGAAAAGGCCGGCGTACTGCATTGAACATGCTGCCGACGGCATGATCAACGTGTGTATCAAGCGTTGCTTTCGTGATTCCTGCATGACGGTACCGTCGTTTAACATCGAAGGCACGAAAACACCGTTGTACTGCAAGCTGCATGCCGAGGGCGGCATGATCAACGTCAGCAGGAAGCGTTGCTTACATGACTCCTGCATAAAGCACCCGAGCTTTGGTATTGAGGGCGGTAAGACTGCGGTTTACTGCAAGCAACATGCCGACGACGGTATGGTGAGCGCCTGCAAAATTTATTGCTTACACGACCCCTGCGAGATGCGTCCATACTTCAATGTGGTGGGCAGCAAGTCGCCTGCGTACTGCAAACGGCATGCTGGGGATGGCATGGTGGACGTCCGTAACAAGCGTTGCTCACATGACACTTGCACGAAGTTTCCGTCCTTTAACTTTGCAGGCAGCAAGGCACGAGCATTCTGCAAGGAACATGCCGAGAACGGCATGGTAGACCTGAGCTACAAGCATTGCTTGCATAAATCATGCACGAAGAAATCGTACTACATGGCTGCGGGAAGCATGACCCCGGCGTTCTGCAAACAACATTCTGGGAACGGTATGGTTAATGTCAGAATTAAGCGTTGCTCACAACCGTCCTGCAGAAGGAACACGATGTTTGACATTGCCGACCCAAAGACACAAGCGTACTGCAAGCAACATGCTGATAGCCGTGTGATGGACTTGCGCAATAAGCGTTGCGTGCATGATGGCTGCATGAAGCTAGCGTCATTGAGCGTCCAAGATGGAAAGCCGGCGACTTACTGCGAGGAACATGGCGAGGACGGCATGGTACCTGTCAGGAGTAAGTATTGTCTTCACGACTCATGCACGACAAATGCGACCTTTAACTTTGATGGCGGCAAGACGGCCGTTTCCTACCAGAGACATGCCGAGGATGGCATGGTGAGAGTGCTTTATAAGGCGTGCTCCCACGACTCATGCATGATACGGCCATATTTCAATGTGGTGGGCAGTACTTTACCGGTCTACTGCAAGCAACATGCTTCCGATGGCATGGTGGACGTCCGCAACAAGCGTTGCTCACATGACACTTGCACGAAGATGCCGTCCTTTAACTTTGATGGCAGCAAGACGCGAGTTTTTTGCAAGCAACACGCCGAAAAGGGCATGATCGACCTCAGCTACAAACGTTGCTCACATGACTTCTGTACAAAGAGGTCAAGTTTTAACACTGCGGGGAGTAAGACATCGGCGTACTGCGAAACACATGCTAACCCTGGCATGGTGCCTGTTCGCAAGCGGCGCTCGTCTAACCCCCGCCGCCCAGTGAGGCAAGTACAAGGTTTTGCATCCCAAGATGTTGCAGGCACAAGACACGATACTGGCGTTATGGACGGTTCGGCGATGGCCTCTAGGAAACGGTGGAGCTCCGAACTATATGACGAGCAATTTCCGCGCGGCCTCGACCACGACCTCTGCGTGGACGAGGGTGTCGTTGAACGGGTTGGTAGAGATCTTAGTACGGAAGAACATCGTACCCCATCTCTCAGTACTTTTACTAGGCACGTCGACGACGATCAGGTCGGAACAGCCGGAAAGCAGGCTAATCAAGGTGTTTCACTTGTCCCGACTCCCTTGCCGGACGAGCGTGAGTCTGTAATACAATCTGAGGAACATTCCGAGGAACAACCTGGCAAAGCTGTGAAGACAGAGATGGAGCTTGTCGTGTCGTTCTAGATAGTCGTTTCCTTACCCTCAGCAATAATGCTGAGGTCGCCTCCGGTGATGTACTGTCTCTTCTCTTAACGATGAATATGAGGCAAGTAGGTCATTGTCCGCGATCTTTGTAGACAAACAGGTTGTTTCGGAGTTTAGGAGAAGCAGAGACAACGCGTAAATAACGAAACACTAGGTGGACGCATATTTGATAAAGAGTTTGTGTCGCGTCCCGCTAACCGGCGACTGTGACCACTCCATATAGCAGTCTGGTATGTGCTGATCTGACAAGTATAGTAGGTGATTTTGCTGGTAGGGGAGGTACTTGGTTAACACTAGTCGGGGGGTGATGAACTTTTAACGTCTATATTTTTGTGTGATAATCTATACCAAGTACGTTGCAACACAGGCCTGAGAATGATAAAGTCTTTCTCAGCCACCGAGGTCGGAGCTACGAGACATTCTGCATTCCTTCTTTTTTTCGTCGGACTCTCGCCCACAACAGACTGTGGTAATTAGCGGGTGCTGAAGTTTGTCTAAGCACAACTTGTTGTCCCAATGATAAAATTGCGTGTCCCGTCAAGTGTAACCGTACCAGGTGTTCGATACCTAAAGGTTTCGTCTTAATCCAGCTTATGCGTTTTCGATACGTTCTATGCTACATGTTACACCTTGTGGTCGAATGGGTTTGGCATGACGCGCCTCCGCCGGGCAGAAACTGCCTAATCCCGTTAGAACTCCGTTGTGCATTTTTTTATGCTTTTCGTTGAATGCCGTGGCCACATTATTGTATCTGATTGAAATTTTATGTTTCTCAACGTGTTTCTTTCTATGAGGACTAGAGCTCCTGGGGTGCTTGAGATTTATTGGTGGCTTACATGTGCTTTGAACGACGCGTAAAGGGCCGTTCGTTAGCAACAGCAGACACAAGTATACATTTTTTATTCCTGATCATGCGGCATACATGTGTTTAACGCATACTGTCGGGTAGTTGTTTATGGCGACCGTTGTGATAGATTTGAGCTGTGAGTCCCATGTAGACGGAACACACCTTGACCCACGTAGACATGGCACTTTCCGATTCGTGCCCCGGCGTTCCAGAACAGTATTGCGACTAACTACGCCACAAGACAGAGGTCATTCTGCAGTCGGGGCTGTAGCACATGCGTGTTTCAAGTAAACATAAAAAAAACAACGCCCAACGCAGACCGGTGAATCGGACATGGACACGTTTACATCACTATCATAAGTACTGTGACCAGCTATACACCCGGAGATCAAACCCAAGAGATCAAATTTACAACGGACCCGATGGCGATTTATTGGAAGAAACCAGAAGGAGATTTACATTTCAGTACAGAGCAGAATTCGATTGAATGTTCATGCCCATTTCAAACCTGAAACTACGCGCACAAGATAGTGTTGCCAACTATTGAACCTGGTAGTAAAATGAAGAGGGAAATCGTGGTGAACATATCGAAATTGTGAGTTGATTGCGGCACGGTAGGTTGGTTTGTGTTGGCATGTATTACCAGTAGAGAATAATGTAAATTTTCCACCACTCTAAGTTCAAACCTCAACGCGGGGGGCGGGTAGGGGGGGGGGGGGGGCTCCCCAGGGCGATGTTATGTCCAAGACATACCGTGATCCTCCTTTCTCTAATTTTATGTACAGTAGTTCTTTCCTTGATTTGTGTTTCTCGTAGGGTTCAGCTGCTTTTTTGTTTCACATATCCCTCGGCAATGAAAATCTGAGTGCATCCATTCGGGAAGTATTCCCATGGTTTTCATCCGGTGTTGAACCTGAATGTCGATGGCGTGGCCTGAAAGATAGACACAGTCAGCAGTTACTAGCGCCGTTCTCGTGTGCAGATATACATGCAGCTAAGTTACTCGACGGGACAGTATCAAATTTGGTTTTGAAGTCGTGGACGCCGCAATCGGCCTGAGAAGTGCAGTTCACAATAGTAAAACAAAAATCGATCTTCGTAAAGCTCGCTGGAGTTGGCTGTAGAATCCAATCCATGAACCTTGTCACTTACATGTATTTGTGGCTGGTTATGGTGTCCAGATCGCAGAATATCTGTTGCTTTCTAGACGCGGGAAGAGACGTGGGTTATCGGTCGAGTTTGTATTTTGCTTTGCTGCTGAAAGATGTATCATTCACTACAGTATGCATATTGTACCCCTCGGAGGAGTAGCATAATAATCACTGGTAAATCCGACTTGTAGTAGCACCAAGTTGGTACCAGTCTAAACCTAAACCTAAGTTTGGTAAATGTGCATTCCGCTCAGGGACAGGCGGGGGTTCACGTCATCGTGCTCATTACCGGAAGGCCCGACGTAGATGTACAGCAGTCCGATCTAATATATCCACTATCCAATTCAACATATTGTCAAAGCAACTGCCAAGCGTTGTCGTAAAGCCATGTTCGGCAGAGTTCCTTCCGGGATTGTTTCGCTGGTCCCTTTCAATCTACGCTTTAAAATAAGTACAGCGTAGTATGATCACAATGTATTTCGGATCAACAGCCGGTAAGTGTGAAGAAAGAACCACTTCGGTTGTCTTGAAAACAATATCAGGTATACTTCATACCAAAATGTAGAATAAAGGGCTCTGAAACTGTACGTTCCCATTGTCGGCAAACATGTCGGCGCTGCAGCAGTAGATCATGCAGTAGCAGGCGCTGAGCAGAGGTTGGGGTAGAGCAAAAACAGAGTGAATAAATTCCCGGTGACTTCAGTCCTGGGTTCTGTCATGAAATTGTTTGACAATCCACAAATCCCCTGCTTTTCAACAATATTTTCAGGCCTAATTCCATCATTTTCTAGCCATCCCCTCCCCTACTGAATCCAACTTCATAAGCAATCTGGATCTGTCGCCAATCATTCATCAATTCGATATTTGATCTGACTTATAAAATTTGGATCTATGGGTCCAACCAGCACTTTTGAAATTCTGTCCCCAATCGCTCACGAACTCGGTACTTCGTGTGCCTTCTATTATAGGGCTCTGTCGCGCCAACCGTCACCGGTCTGGTCGAACAAATTGTGCCGTTACCTGTCGCAACGTATCATCCGTCCGTCTGTTTTCATCTGCTCCTGTCAAGAGGACAGCCGCTAGCTGTCGTAGCTCTCCAGCTACCTCTCCATCCATGGCGACCTACTACTGTAGATAATCAGGGGCTACGTCTTTCTACTTTTCTCTGCTGCTTGCTGCGGTCACGACGACATCCGCTGGTTGTTGTAGCCGTCCAGTCATCTCTCTGTCCATCACCATCTATCTATCTATTGCGACCGAACTCAGTGGCTATGCGGGGCCCGAGCGTGTGTGTGTGCTGTTGGTGTCCTGATTACGTGGCGAGGTATACAGCGGCACAGCAGTGCGGGGCTCGAGCGAATGCACGAGAAAGAATAATGTGCATGACCGACCAAGGCCCCTTGGTTACTTTCCATGTTTTCAGGGTACCGGTTCATACTGCTGTAACTAATTTTTATTTTTTCTAATTGCAAGTGACGAGTCACAATTTATGTTCAGCGGAGGCGTGGCGAGGCCGAGATTGACACATCATACATACACACGAGTAAGAGTGAGTATGGTGGGGAACATGCCTTGATCTGGACTGGACGAGGATTGTGCATCACCATGCTGCGTGGGCAATTGGTTACTTCTCGTGTTTTCATACCGGTACAAAAACTTACTAAATAGTTGGCCATCCGAAAGTTGCCCTCGGCATACTCTCCCACCTCTCAGCCATCCCCAGCTCTTAATTGCCAACGAACCAATTATTTTTAGGGAAACCTGCCTGTACTTCTTTGCTTTCTTCATCGATTGCTCTTGACGCTCCATTTTGTCTTTTTTTAAAACAATTTTTTCGCACAATAAGTCACACCAAGCTTAGCTCAGTTCAGCAACGCAGCGCCGTGCTGTGCCGTGCGGTGCCGTGCCGTGCCCTGCCCCGCTGTGCGGTGCTGTGCGGTGCTGCTGTGCGGTGCTGTGCGGTGTCGTGCGGTGATGTGCGTTGCTGTGCGGTGCTGTGCGGTGCTGCCATGCTGTGTTTTATCTTGTTTCGTATATATACTACCAGGTGGGTATTATTTTATTTGAAGTATCATCATGTAACAGGTCTCAGCTGAGCTCAACTTGGCTCAGCTCAGCTCAGCAGCGCAGCGCCGTGCGGTACCGTGCGGTGCCGTGCGGTGCTGTGCCGTGCTGTGCCGTGTTGTGCTTTGTTTGGTACATGCAGTACTACTAGGTATCATGCGAAGTACCAGGTACCACAGGTCCCGGTATGTATGTATGCAGTTCGTCGTCTGCTCGTCTTTGCTTTCTTCATTATTTGTATTTTCGTTTTTTGTTTTGTCTTGATTTTTCGTTTTTTGTCAAATTACACCCGTACTGCCGATCAGAACAGCGTGACATTGCGAGCAAGCTCACAGCACAGTACATGGCAATCAGCTCTGCCCAAGTAGCTCTTGGCAATATCAAGTCGCTAGTTGCACCAAATCATGCGCCTCCTCTTTCTGCCCACTTCACATTTTATTGTATACTTCCTTGCGCGAGCGTAGCGGCCGGTGTCAGCCGCCCGGGGAGCGGAGCCCTTGTAGTACTGGACTGAAATTGAACTTTGAAATCGCACGCCACAGCAGCAGCAAGCAGCAACAATAACTACAGTACTGTTAACTATTGATAACAACTGAATAGCAGCAGCACAGCAGCACGTCACAATTTTCAGGCAACAACTTTAAAGTTTTGATGTGAAGAACACACACACGTAGTGGCGATGCTGAGATCGATACGAGTATCCGTCATGTTTGTTTCCGAACAACAGCACAGGGGCGGGCGGGGCGGCGGGGCGGCGGGGCGCGGGGTGGGGCTTAGTTTGCGAACAACAGCACAGGGCCGGGCGGGGCGGCGGGGAGCGGGGTGGGGTGTAACCCCACCCGGTGCCCCGCCAGGCTGACAAGCCCGCGTGTGTGCGCGGTACAGCTGTGACAACACCGCGGATGCATGCCCATGAAAGCCTCTTCGACTCCTGGGGTTTCATTCTGCCAGACTGGGTGTAGATTCGCAAGAAGCCAAGAAACAAACAGGAGGACGAGGTCCTGATGGATCCGCATGATGATGTGTCGTTGGTGCCTCTACGCAGTCTTTGTGATAAATCATACATACCAGTATCCGCCACACGTATTTGCAAACATCAGCACAGGGCCGGGCTGTGCGGCGGGACGCGAGCCCCACCCCGCGTCCCGCCCAGCTGACAAGCCCTCGTGTGCGTGCCAACGATGGCCTCGCCGCCTCTGCACATACATTTATTAACTGATTGACGGAATGTGTTCAAATTCGTACATCCGAATACAAGTGACGTACTCTGTAGTCTATGCCAATTAATTGCAGCAGGAGGCGGTATCGACTGAAGCTATTAATAATACTATAATAGTTATCATACTCATCAGCAGCAGCAGTAGACAAGCGTCACTGGGACCCGCGTGCAGAGCAACCCCTCTGGACGCTGTAAGCAATCTCTCACAGCACAGGCGTCGACGCTGCTTGTACTGACGGTTTTGTATCCTAGAAACCGCCTTTCCATATAGTACAAAACCCAAATATCCCATTGAGTCGTTGTTGTACTTCAAATATTCTGACAACCATCACAGAAGATCTTACAGTAGTTGTCGAACTTCAATTTGGCTTGTACCGAACCACACGCGAAGCGAACAAACCTCCCACGACCGTCGCATTTTTCAACAACCACACCTTTTCTTTTCATTTTTTTTGTTTTTGCTCATCCCATCTATTATCTTTGCACTTTTTACTTTCTCCTTCTCCCTCCCTAGTACTCGTAACTCAGATCTGAGGTCACTTAGCAGGCTCTTCTCCCCCCTCCCCACTACGGTACGCGCCTTCATTTTTTATCGCGAGAAGAATTCAGCA
>JAYJMJ010295719.1:0-10412 GCA_036873875.1 Laminaria ephemera
TCCGTCAAATACGCTCAAAATTCTATTTTTTGCCCGTTGGGAGACGATCGAGAGTTTTTGTCTCTGTTTTCCACACAACAGCCGCCAAAAGTTTTTTTAACAGCAGCCTGGTCGGCGCCCGCCACACATCACAGGTGGTAGTGTGAGCACTGTACACCAAGGGTGGGCCGGAGCCCCTAACGAGCTCGCCACGTTCAGATTTCACGACGCTGTCGTTGTTGGTTTCGTCGAACGAAGTGTGTGGAGGACACGAAATCTCGCCGCTTCTAATCCAAGATCGGCGTGAGAATCTCTCGAGCCGATCTTGCCCAAGATCGGCGCCGGAAATCCATTTTTTCCGGAAAATTGGAAAGTTTCAAAACAAAAATCTAAAAAATTGGGCCAATAGACAACCGTCCAGGGAAAGTTTGGCTGGGATCTTCGGAAATTAAACTTTTTTGCTAAAGATTAGGTTGCCAGAAGCAACGGTCTTAGTATGACGTGTTGCTTGGTATGTATATGTGGCGGCATCAAGCGGCGGTGTACGTACAAGGCGATGGCGACTAAAACATCAATAATACATTCAACTACCAGATATATAGACTGTTGCTAATGGGAAGGCGATGTTGCTCAAAAAACTTTAAATTTCGAAGAAAAAAGCCAAACTATTCCTGTACGGCTGTCTATGGGCCATATTTATCATACCAGGTAATGTGTTTTTGGAATTTTCCAAATTTTCAGAAAAAAATGGACTCCTGTCGGAATGCTTGGGCAAAATATTCTTGAGGAAATGTTGGATTCAAAGCGGCGAGATTCCGTGTACTCGACACACTTCGTTCGACGAAACCAACGACAGAGTCGTGAAATCTGAACGTGGCGAACTCGTTAGGGGCCCCGACCCACCCTCGGCGTGCAGTGCTCACACTACGGCCGGTGATGTGTGGCGGGCGCTGACCAGACTTCTGTAAAAAACACATTTGACAGCTGGTGTGTAGATCACAGAGACAAAACTCTCGATCTCTCCCCAACGGAAGAGCAAGTGACAACGCGGGCAACCTCTCGCGCCCGAGAGCATGGATTGACGAGCAAGCTAAGGAGAAGATTATCTCGCTGGTTTCATGTCAAGTCGTCATGAGTACGTAGAGGGAGCTCGATTTGAGTTGCCAGCGTCCCACCTCTCATCTCTCATCTCCCCCTGCTGAAAAAAAAAATTGAAGTGCTGTAAGGGACTTCAATAAAAGAAAAAATGCGTTCTTTAGGAGGGCATGCGGCAATACCACATACTCGAGCGCTTGAGGCGATGACAGCAACATCCGCTACCGCGGTGCCCACAAGGCATCCCACTGCTTGATGCCTTCACGGCCGCTCAGAAGTACTCCCGCCCCCATTCGCAGCACTTTGTTGGGTCTCGTGGAGCTTTGTGGGCGGGATACTGATGGTGCCAGTGGAAGGTCAAATTTTGTTTTTCAAGCATTGAAACACACACAGGTTTGGGCGCATTTTCGAAGAACAGCTCCACACACCCTTCAGAACACCTCTTCGCCGCGAGCGTCAAATACACCCCACTTCGGTAGACGTTAGCAGGCATGCTTCTGCTGTTTTGTGTTGCGCCCGGAGCACGCGGGATTTTCCCGTGAGGGCCTGTGGCAGCAGGTGTGAGAGGCTCGGTCACCTGGCTCGGTCAACTTCCCAAATTCGAGTGCTCGCGTATCGCACGAGGAGTTTTTTTTTACGAGAACATTTTGATTTTTTGACTCGTATACGAAGCAAGCAGCCCTGGACTTTTTGTTGGGTTCTTGCGCCAAACAAGTATAGGTCCGGTGCGGGTCGCTTTTTTTTGGTAGCAGATCCACTCCATCTGTATTTTCCGAGAGGATTTTGAATTTTTACTCGTTTTCCAAAAGTACACTATTAATACGTACTGCTGACCTGTACTGGTACGTAGGTATCATACCGGTACTACATACCTGGTACTTCGTATTTTTATCAAAAATTAATAATACACTACAACAGCTGTGAGATCTAGGATTTCGTCAAAACTCATCTTTGCAAGCTGTGTGTGGTGCTCCGATCGCGCGTGTTACGGGATGTGTATGTCCTCATGAAGGATTATGGGTCAGCGACTCCCCTTAGTACTATTAATAGTTAGCACCAGGGTCAACAGCAATATGATACGAAGACGTCGGTCTTAATCAAGCTGTGCACGGAAACTATAAACTTCTTAGAGGGGGACGAAATCTGACGGCTATGGGACGCAAAAAAACAACAAAAAAACTACATGTTATAGGATACCTCGTCATCACCCTGTGTATATATAGTAGTGTGAACGTATTCCACGTTCGGCCTAATTGGAGTGCCGGCGGCCAGCCTTGCCTAACGCAGTTATTATGGATATTTCACACGGACTCAAAAATCCTCATCGCTGCCACTCTTCTAGTAGGGGTGCGAGGGTCAATGGTATTAAGACTACGGCTATGCATGAAATGAGTACACCCCACTACCTCATTGTTGTACGCTTAATTCTTAATTCATTTGCTGTGGTGGAGTTTCACCGCTACCACCTACCCACCGTTTCAACGCGTTTTTAACCAAGTACATGTGTACAGCCCTGGCTGCCTGGAGCTATCGAGCTTAGATGTATAGCTCCATATTCCACATAGCTCCATGTTTCTACGTAGGCATGATACAATGGACAAGTGAAGCTCTCGCACCTCTACAGGAGTAGATTAGAGCTTCTCTGGGGAGCTTCGAACCAGGACTGGTGTTATTGAATGCTCTATGTAGATGGATAGACTATAGAGTTGATGTGAAACCAGGTCATATTAATACCAGGTAGTTGACATGAAACCAGGTCATAGTAGCTGTCACGGTTGTCTGATGGACCATAGAGTATGTCACGTCAAAGACTATCAAGGGAGGGCGAGAATATAGTCGACAGTGATGCTCTCAAGGGGCTTTGGGACATAATCGCCCTCCTCTCACTGTTCTTTAGAGTACAATATTGTCTGCCTTGTGTCTGAGCTGCGAGCCAAAGGAGAGATGAATGAGGTACCACGAACCATGAGGACAACGCTTCCCAACACCGACAACCCTGCGTCCCCTCGGGGGCCTCTATCACACTGGTGCACTACTGTATGAGAGCTGTGGAGTCTCTTGCTTCCTATGGCAGTATTGGTTCCGGTGAGCTTGTGAGATTTTTTTTGCAATAAAAAATATTTCAAATACGTCAGCTGTGAGTTCTACCAATTGAATGGTCGATACTCAACTTTTACAAGCTGCGCACTACTTCGGCCGCGTGTTTATATGATATCGTACTCGTGTGAAGATTAATTTTTCTTGATATAACTTGGCACCGTATCATACATGCATATCGTATGATACGAACAAATACACGGAACCATCACGCTTCCAACTTCTAGTTTCCCGCTTCCTGGCATACTCACTACTCTCGTATCAATATGGCATCGCGTACAGTTCACACTCTGTCTCAATTTTTCGCGGAAGAACTATTATTAGCTGAGTCTTGCGTCGGTTGTACGCATCACAGGTTACGCATTTCGCCATGTGTTGATTCCATGTACTGTAGTGTCATGGCACAATATACCTGGCACGTAAAATAATGGTCGGCGCGTGCATCATGCGTGATATGATATGGAGGTCACGAGATCACGAGGTCACCCTTTGCGGAGCAGGAGCAATAACGCATCATACTGAAACACCGTGTTCATGTTTGTCTCTTCATAGCAAAAGAAAAGTTAACACGAGTCCGTGCATAAATTGCTCTGGGTGAACATACCCCATAACGGCTTGGACTTCGTACATCTAAGCCATTGCTTTGAAGTCGGTCACTTATCTGCCATAAAAATGCCGGTTGTTGATGCCGGCAAACGCGAGGGGCAAGAAGAGAAGTGACCGAACGTGCTGCAACCTTTCTGATTGAATTTATATTCAGGAAGGCTTATAGCCCCGGGACCTCATTACCCCCGTTGCCCTATCCGCCACGCCTTAGCCGAAATCTTCATGGATCCACTGTAAACCATACAACACCGTCGTAACATCCTCCCCAGCTGGTTGGCGGAAGGAAAGCTCGTCACGCGATACTCTAGACGGTGAATCTGAGACATAGATCATTTTACGTTAACCGAGACTGAGGGGCGAAACCCGGCCTTCCTAAACCCCCTCTCAGCACGCACATGTGCTGCAAAATTCCTAATGTGGCGAAAGGAACACTCTCCTCACGGATATCCTTTCAGGACGCCCGTCACGCGCACCTTATTCGCCATTTCCTACTGAATCCAAATGGACGGTCACGTCATTCTCGTCACTCCGAACTTGTCCAACAGTGCGTCTACCTGCTGCTAATGGATGGGTTCACCCTGTCTTATGTATGCTATCCGAAGCTCGTACGGAAATAACGCTCGGCCGCGTATGATACGCAGTCTTCGTGTTCCTCATTTCTATACCATTCCACGGAGGTTCTTATCTGTTTTTCATTTTACCAGGCATGCGATGGACTATGCCTAGTCCGAAGCGCCGGCCTCGCGCTCTTACCAAGTCACACCAAGCCATAGTCACACACGGGATATATCTCAGCCGCACCTGCCGCGCCGGACTCATCCTCATGGCAAGATATACAGAGTGAAAATGCGCACTGTGTTTCCCCCCATTGCCAGACCCCCGGACCCAGCTACGCCCTATCCACAAATAGTTTGACCCATTTCGCTGGATCCCGCCTTACTGTCCTGCCACTCCTCCAAGCTGGCTGGCCAGAAAAGACAGCCACACGATACTCTCGACGGCTGTTGGCTTCTTCTTAAGTTGTCAAAACCTTTAAGATGCCTTCATCAAAACGGAAGTATGTATAAATACCGTCACCACACATGAATATGAACGCGAAGTTGCGAGAGATCGTTCTACCTTGTGAGGTTTACATTCTCGGTTGGACATTATCATCTATACGCGACGAAACAATAACGGTGCGTGCTTTGGCAACACCATTGATGGGGCCGGGTGTTCGTTACTCCGGGTGGTGTGCACTTCGACATGCCCGTGCTTCTATCATAAAATACAGCCTCGTCCGGCCTATCGGTATTTTCTTCCAGTCATTATTTATAACTTACACGCGAATGCATTACTGTGCAGAAAATATTTGCGACCTCAGTTTGTGGAACAATATCGAAAATCGTCACTTGGCCATCTGAAGCCAAGAAAGGCGGCGTCATCCCCTCACGTTCCGAACGGTCGCGTTGTCGCCCCTCTGAATAGCAACAGTCACGCCACGTGCCCCACATTGCGGAAGATCTGGTCATCCCCTCGCGTACCACAGCGACTCGCCGTCGTCCACTTTGCTGAGCATCAAGTCGTCCCTACGCATTGCAAAAAGTCATGCCGCCGCCCGCTTTGCGAAATGTCAGTTCACCCCCTCGCATTCCACAAAGTAACATTATCGCCCACTTTGCTAAGGGTCAAGTCACCCCCTCGCATTGCAAAAATTCTCGCCGTCGCCCGCTTTGTGAAAGGTCAGGTCAACCCCCCGCATTCCACAAAGCCACCTTGTCGCCCATGTCCCGAAATGTTAGGTCACCCCCTCGCATTCCACAAAGCCACGTTGTCGTTTGCTTTGCGAAAGGTCAGGGCGCTTCCTCACGTTGTACAATGTCGGTGTAACTGCAGTTTGCTCGTCAAAACACAAAGCGTGGACACCTTGCCATGTCCGTTCTATGGGGGGAGTCCCGTCCGCCCGTGAGCGGAGAAGCTATGCCGCAGATACAACGGGTGGGGATACACCGCTGATGCCTGCTCCCCGGCAAATAATCTGTGCTAGCGATGACGCGCAAGGTGGGAGCGAGAGACGAGTAAGGTGAAGGTGCTACGGCCCAGGCTTCAGCTTCAAGACCGAAGAGACAGGCGAGTGTTACAATGCCATAAGAAGAATGGGGGATGGGGAGTTGGTTTGGCAGGCAGGAGAAAATAGCTGGATTTGCGATGGTGGAACATCTACTCACATGACGCCCTCTGTAGGCAACATGCCATATTACCAAGAGTGTAGTTTGAAACTGCGCATCGTCGACGTCACTACTCGCTCGATCGAAGGATATGGAGTCATTTTTTATGTTTCGGTCAGAAAACAATCTTGTGGATGCGCTGTTGACTGGCTGATGTTGCGCACGTGCCGGGTCTCCGATACCATCTTACTTCGCTACCCACTCTCGTCAACAGCGGTCACAATATCAATGGGCGCTCCACGGTGGTAGTTTTCAGACTGAAGGCAGAGCGCTCAATCGTATTTCTATTGAGTTGGACACTGTTCAGCCTTTACGGCTACAAGGTCGACAACAGTACCGTGCTAATAACGTGAAATGTAACTTGACAATGCGTGCCGCCTGCACCGCCTGCACCTGCACAGACGAATGACTCTTTATCTGCGGAAGGGGGGGGTCCGTCGCAGACGACGAGAGCACATTGGATCAAGGTGGTTTGGGGGTGCTACATGAGCTGGACGATGATCTGGCTCAATTGAACAACCTCGACGTCACGTCGAGGTTTGATCTGGACGCGTTCTTGCGTGAACGCACACAACAGGCACCTGCCGCCGGCGATACCGACGACGGGACAACCGAGACGATCGTTTCGTTTGAAGGGGGGGCAGTGGACGCCTCCTCGGCCCCAGTAGAGAGAGCCGATAGCGACTCCAGCACAGCATCAACTCCCGACACCGCCCAAGGGGATGGCGAGGGTCCCACCGCTGTCCAGTTCGGGCGGGGGGTGCACGCGATCAGCAAATGGTGGGGACGATTCCCCGCGACGGTACGGGGCCGAGCCCGGGGTCACAGACAACGCCTAGAGGGTGACCAACTGCTGAACATTAGCACAGGCTTTCCCCAAGTTCGATGAGGCGGTGCTCGCGGAAGTCTGAACGGGCGGCATCTGGGAATATCTTGAAGAGTACATCCTGGACCGCGAAGGACGCAATAGCCATGATGGCTGGAGGACCTGTGGAGAACTAAGGCAAGTTGGCGTGTGCACGCCGAGTGGTTTCCCTGCAGACATTGAACCGTCCCCGCAGTCCGCAGCGGATGTCGTTGCTTGTTCTTAGCTCCTGGCTCATATTGATCTTTAGACCTCGTCACTGATGTGAAGAGCCAAGGAGGGTGTTCCTTTGGATCTACCAGCAAAGACGGTTAAAAAGTGTAGAGGATTTCATACATCTTCGCAAGTAATGTGAAGGATTATTTGCTTGGAGAGATTGGGCATCGAGTCTCCACTCTCCCACACTATTAATAGTACGACGGAAGAATAAGCATCCCATCCAACCGGGGCGGTCAGACCACCCGACCTCGGGATTTACGAACATGGCCGGGCGCCAGAAAACGCTCACCGCCACGTTGAGAAAATTTCCGTTGGGCAGCGCCAATTCGCATTCGGCGGTACAGGTGGTTGGTTTGGCGATGTTGGTTCGGAGTTTCGGCCTAATAGAGGATAATCTGATGCCGAGAGATCTGATATCCATTTCCCTCTCCCTGAATGGGCCGGAGAGCCCCGCCCAGCGCGTTCCGTACGCGGTTTCCCTTCAACCACGGACTGGTTGGTGACCGGTGATCTTCTCCATTTCAAGACGTTGAAGGGGCACCGAAACGTCGTCCTGAGTAACGTGGTACGGGGGAAAGTCTTGGTGAAGTTGTTGAGCACGCATGGCGTCAGCCCCGTCGGCAAACATTTAGGCATGTCTACGCTGTCGTGGGGGTTGGGACAGGGCTTGCAGCGCGCCACGGAGACTCAGCGGTGTGCATTAGCGCCGGGTGTGTGAGGGAACATCGAAGCAGAGGAGCTTAGCGCCCGGAGGGGGATCGTCTGGCGTGTCTTCGACAGAGTAGGGGCCAACAGCAATAATCTTGTAGTGGACCGTCCAACTTAGTGAAAGTTTGGCCTTGAGCACCTTCGCGTCCGAGCCGGCCTTTACCCCTTGGCGAATAGTGGCGGCCGTGTTGTATACGCAAACCCAATTCCCACGACGAAGTTTAGAACCCGGCGAAAGGCATCCGATAGGGCGGAGTTTCGGCAGTCTACGCGATAAACTTTTAAGAGCATGCTGTTTGCGAACGATGTCATTGGCGCGCTGTTGACGGCCCGTCGCCAGGTCGCAATGCACGAGCTGGTCGCGGGTAACACTCTAATGTCCGGCGACCTCGGCGGGTTCGAAATGGATGAGAGGGAGACGTGGAAGCCCGCCCATGTGGACTTCATTGGGGGCTAACCCGTTGGCTGCGCTGACCCAATTGTTCTAGCAACTGTTCTAGGGAAAATTCTACTTGAAGAAGTTGCGCATCTCAGTCATTTAGACGCCCATTGACGACCATAGCCAGAATTTGCGCAAAGATTATCGTGTGATCGACATGCCCCACGCCGCCGCTGACGTTGGGGTGGTAGGAGCTGGTGGCGATTTTCAAAACGCAAAGAAGGTTGCAAACAGCGTGCGAAATGTGCCGTCGACGCCAAGTGTTAAGTCATGGCTGGGACACACACGTATCCCTTTCCAGGTCTGTCTATTAAGCAGGTCCTGCATTGCCACTCGCTTGTGAATCTGCTGAAGAGCTTTGTTGTATCGTCCAATTCTGGCGGTTGGAAAGACTCTGGCAGGAGGAGGGAACTCGTTTCTTTCCCCTGTTTCTCCTATACATATATATCATAGACCTTCCAAGTAACACGTCGCCCCTTTGCCCGAAGTCCTAAAACCTTTATACGGGGCCTTACAGGTTTTACCGCGCAATACCATAACGATAACTTAAAAACCCAGTTGCTTCATACTGGCCCTTCCGACGCCGCCCATATAGACGGCGGCGCCACTTCTTACACCCCCTCGTAGCTCAAGGCTCTCCCCGTAACGTCCAACATTAAATACATGCGTACCAGGTACGATACTACAAAGAGAGCTGTTGTTCTCGCTAATCGAGAAACTGAGTGCACAGTGCTGCCCTTGACAACTAATACACAAAAAGTCCATCGTTCCCTCGTCCATCGCCCATCGCCTTTCGTTTGCGAACATTTATACTTCGAAGTATATATTATGCTGTTCCTGGTCCTGGGCTGTTTTTTAAGGCCCGCCGCGCAGAAGATGTATGCGTCGGGGACTCCGGGGCGAGCACGACGATGCACGACAATGAGGAATGGCAGAGCGCGAGGAGCGTGGTTTGGTCCGGTTCGAGTCGTTCCTGGAGTTTTTGCCCTTGGCTAAAAAAAAAAGTAACTCGTAGCGAAGTGCGTGCATACAGTAGCTACAGTAGTATACAACTTCCAGTTATCACTACCAGGTATTAAATTATCGTCTGTCAGTAACAGTATGCTTGTGGTGCAGGATGTGTTCCTTTTTTGGCTCATTCCTATAGATTAATAGCCTAGTTTTGTTGAAGATATGTCGAGTTTGTCCACTCCGTGTTTTTATGATAATGTTTGGAGCACTTAGGGGAGTCGCCGACCTATATCTTTCATGAGAACATACACCCCCCGCAACACGCGCGATCGAAGTATCACACACAGCTTGAAAAGAGAGTTTCGCCGAAATCCTCGGTCTCATACGTAGCTGTAGCTGTAGTGTATTTTTTTTCTTCAGTAAAAACTTTTGAATCGAATACATGCAGTCTATGTAATATATGTAATATATGTACTGTACATACATACCCCCAAACTAACATCAAGTGAATTTCTGGTTGTTCCCTAAAATGCACCCAAAAGCTGGAGAAAATCGTCTTCAAAAATATTTAGGACACAAAACCATGAATTAACTGTCTTTCCCTATAAAACGCCATAAAAAAGCGAAACAAAACGACGTCCCAGAAGTCCCAGATCAGATTTCGGTGGTATCTCCGTCACTACGATATACCAGTAGTACAGCAGTAGTTGTTTGTTCTATAAAAGATCGAAAAACAGTTTTGTCTGTCTAATTCCGAGAGCTGTCCAAATCCGCCGCAAAACCTGTGTCATTCCACCTTGCGCCCCCCTTGAGAAGCGAAAAAAAATAGACGCGTGCTACGATAGAGGTAGCACATTTTAGCAGAAACGTTTTCTGAATGACGGGGCTTCTTAACCCAAAATCGTCGGAATTTCGTTTTTTTTGTTTTGCAATAATTTTCGTTGAATACCTAGGCCATGGGATTGTTCATCGGGTATATATAGCACTATTATTTTCCCCCCCCAAATCAGTTTTAGGGAGAGGTACAGAGCTCCTCAAGTGAGGAGCCTCAGAAAAAAAGGGTGCACCTCTACCGTAGCATGCGTCTTTAGTGGCGTCGACGGCAGGACGGTAAAAATTAAATTCGGAACCAAAATTAAAATTCTTCAGAAATACTCCGCCTTGAAATCAGCATTTGTTCGGATCCCCCCACTCTGCCCCCTAATCCCCCCGCCCACCCCCCCCGCCCACCCACCCCCCGCTCCCC
>JAYJMJ010295738.1:0-10409 GCA_036873875.1 Laminaria ephemera
GCACGGAAACTATAAACTTCTTAAGAGGGGGACAAAATCTGACTTCTATGAGATACATAATTATATATACGTAGTCTATTGTCGAGACTACCGCATGAGGGATGAATCTGATATCTGAGTCCTCGATCTCGTCGGAACCTTGCCGTTCGTGGCGCCATCCTCCAAGTTAGCGAGCTGTCATCGGGGGGTGGCAAACAATATCCAACCCCCCCAAAGAAGAATTATTGTTATGTTTGCCTTCCGACGAATTTGCAGCATAGGCTATTTGGCGGTATTTCCCATGCGGAGGCGTGTATCTGGGCCACCGACGTCGTCATAACCTTGCTCTTCGTGCCGCCAACCTCCGAGGTAGCGAGCTGCCATGACAAGGTGGAAACTAACATACAACCCCCTAAAATAAAAACACATTGTTGGTATGTTTGCCATCCGCAAAATTAGTTGTGCAGCAGACCACCAGTCTATTGGCGGGACTACCGCGTGAAGGGTGTATCTGAGCCACCGAATGTCGTGACAGCCTCGCCATTCGTGCTTCCCACTTCCAAGGTAGCGAGCTGTCATCAGGCGAAAAGAAAGATAAACTGACACACTCTACGGCAGAGGTGCACCCTTTTTTTTCTGACGCTCCTCACCTTAGGAGCTTTTATTTACGCCTCACCCAACAACCGATTTTTAGCAAAACGGAAAGTGCGACCCGATAAAGAAACCTACCAGGTACGTACGGCCTAGGTATACAAAAACGTTTTGTTGCAAAAACAGAATGAACATTCCAACGATTTTGGGTTAAGGAGCCCCGTCATTCAGAAACAAAAATCCCGAAAAGTGCTACCTCTATCGTACCACGCGTCAAATGTAAAAATTGTTTTGCTTTTGTCATCCCACATTTACAGCCTTAAACGTGCCCGATGTATGGTAGGCTTGGTCAGGGTACGCCGTACCTTTTGAAATTGGGCGATGGTCTGCGTCAGGTCCTGTACATCACGGTATCTTTCAAGAAACACCTCTATCCTCGCGAACATTCATCGCATCGAAAGCAGGTTGACAGGTTGACAACGCCTTTATAAGTAAATCTGAAGCCTTGACGCCCCCCCCCCTCCCCCACCCCGCCCGCGCCTCCGTTAGAGAAGGCAAGGGTCTGATAAATTGCATTGAACCCACGTCAATTGTTTATAATTGTATACCATTTATGGTGCACCCGTCCTCTCTTCCCCCCTCTAAAGAAGTCATGTCGACGCATGCTATGATGGAAGAGGTAGCACGTTTTGACCATCTTGCTTTCTGAATACGTTTCTCCTTAACCGAAAATAGTCGGAATGTCATTCTTGTCTTGCTGCATGAATTTTCTCTAATACCTGGGCCATGGGTTCATTCGTCGGGTTGCGCTTTCAGCTTAGACTCAAAATCGGTTTTTTGGGAGAGGCATAAAGCTCCTCAAGCGAGGAGCCTCAGAAAAAAATGTGACACGTTCTACGATAGAGGTGCACCAGTTATTTTTCTGAGGCTCCTCACTTGAGGGAGTTCTGAACCTCACCCAGAAACTGATATTGAGTAAACTGAAGATGCAACCATGATGAACAAAACCCAAGGCTTAGGTATGCAAAAAAAATCAGTTTGAAAAAAAATGAACGACAATCCGGCGATTTTGGGTTAAGGAGCGCCGCCCTTCAGAAAACAAAAAATCCCAAAAGTGCTACCTCTATCGTAGCATGTGTTTGCGCGAGGCCCAGGACGCGTGTTACGATAGAGGTATCGCTTTTTGGCTATATTTCTGTTTTCTGAATGACGGGGCTCCTTAACCCAAAATCGTCGGAGATTCAATCTTTTTTCGCGTATTTTTTTTGTTTTTCATTTTTATACCTAGGCTATGGGGTTGTTCATCGAGGTGCACTTTTAGTTTTCACCAAATCAGATTTTTTGAGAGCGGTATAGAGCTCCACAAGTGAGGAGCCTCAGAAAAAAAAAAGGGTGCACCTCTACCGTGGTATGCGTCTTTTTTTCACATATTTGGATACACCGATCAACCAATCATTCAGAACGGCGCCTTCTACGATACAGGTAGAACAGTTTTGGCTGAAACGGTTTCTGACCGACGGGGCTTCTTAGCCCAAAATCGTCGGAATGTCGTTTGTTTGTTTGTTTTTTGGCACCAGTTTTCTTTGTATACCTAGGCTATTGGGATCGTTTATCGGGTAGATTTTGTTTTGGTTCCCTCCAAATCAGTTTTAGGTAGACAGGTAGAGCTCCTCGAGTGAGGAACCTCAGAAACCAATGGTGCACCTCTACCGGAGCATGCGTCAGACCCTGTGGGTCTGCCCCTTGGAACTTGTACAGATGATCTGTGAATAAGATCTGTATGATCTGTGGGATTGTCTGATTTGCCCGGCATATGCAACCTTGGGGTGTCATACCTTTTGAAACTGTGCGATGGTCTGCGTCAGGTCAAGCACATCGTGGCACCGTTCGAGGAAGGCATCCATCCTCGCGAAAATCGCGTTGTTTTGCACACGCCAAGGGTTAGACGGGCATTCCACAGCTGCCTTCGCCTTGTAGTCGAAATATGTAGTCTTAAACTTTCCGAGAACCTGCGTTTAACGGTGATGGGCGAAACGGCGAACACATTAGTAGTAGTGGTCCTTCGACTCGATTAATTTGATTGGTTGATTGGTTGATGGGGTGATTGATTGATGAGGTGATTAATTGATCGATTGATTGGTTGGTTGGTTGATTGGTCTGATGGTCGGTTGGATGTTTGTTTGTTTGGTTTGTTCGTTGGTTGGTTGGTTGAGTGGTTGGTTGGTTTGTTAGTTGATTGGCCGGCTGGTTGGTTGGTTGGTTGGTTGGTAGGTTGGTTGGATGGTTGGTTGGTTAATTGGTTGGTTGGTTGGTTGGTTGGTTGGTTGGTTGGCTGGTTGTTTATTGTCCCATTGTTTGGTTGTTTGGTTGTTTGGTTGGTTGGTTGGTTGATTGGTTGGTTGATTGGTTGGTTGGCTGGTTGGCTGGTTGGTTGGTTGGTTGGTTGATAGGTTGGTTGATTGTTTGGTTGGTTGGCTGGCTGGTTGGTTGATTGGTTGGTTGGTTGGTTGGTTGGTTGATTGTGTGATTGGGTGGTTGGTTGGTTGGTTTGTTGGTTGTATGATTGGTTGGGTGGTTGCTTAGCGGGTTTGCAGTTGATATTGTGACAAGGCAGGGAGATGTAGAGCTTCTCATGTGAGGAGCCTCCGAAACGTTAGATAGATGCGCATCTACCGTAGTATGCGTCTATCCTCTTCATCGTAGCATAACTCACCTGCAGAGATGTATCGTGAAAGAGATGGTGACACGTTGTCGCTTCTGCTTGATTTGTGTTGTTGTGTCTGTCTACCTTCTCACCTTGAGGGTTGTCTCGAGCAGGTTTACGGCCTCCCTCTGCTGGTCCTGCTCAATTAGCCGGAAGATCTCCCCCCCAGCCAGCATACCCATCGCTCGCCCGATCAGCGTGTTGCACATCTTTATGAAGGGACAACAACAAAAAATACCAAAAACAGCCAAACGAAAGAACGGCAAGGCATTCAGTTCCCCGATGCAAATATCACAGTTTATTCTCATTGTACAGGCGTCTAATGATGGGTATGAAAAGGATTCAACAAGCGTGACAGGTGTCGATTTCCGGGTATCGAAAGGGTTCACCAAACGTTACGAGCATCCGACAGATCGTGATCTGCCTGATCTTGACCGTAGAGATCGGTGGGTTAGGATAAATGTATCACGCGTCTGATAGATCAGGTCCCGATTCAAGATCTATGTATTTCAGGGCGGGCAGATCCCTGGTCGATATTACTGCAAGGTGTATAGAATAACGTTGCCGGATGAGAGACGCATGAGCTGAGTGATCTAATCTAATAGCACATGTTTCCTGGATTTGATGTGTACTACACAGATCCTGCTCAAAATATCATAACGACAGATATAGGATCTAGATGATTTAGATCGTGATCTGTCCGACGTACATGTGAAATATATCGATTATGCATGTCCTATCAAGCCATCACCGACCCACGCTACGGTAGGGCTGCACCTACAGCAACTGTTCTGAGGCTCCTCACTTGATCAACACAAAAACGCACAAGAAAAACTGACTTTCTAATTGACTGACATGGCAACTCGATGGAGAGAGTCATAGGAGAGACACTACTGCTTGACGGAGGGATATTCGATTTATATCGGAACGGCATCTGCGCTACATTGTCGGAGGGCAAAAATAATAATAATAATAATAATAATAATAATAACAATAACAATAATAATAACTATAATAATATTATTAATAATAATAATAATAAATATAATAATAATAATAATGACAATAATAATAATAATAATAATAATAATAATAATAACAGTAATAATAATATAATAATAATAATAATAAAAATAATGGACAAGTGGAATTGTCTAGGCGTATGATAAACAGCAGTAATGTGGAACACATGCTACGATAGAGGTGCACCACTTTGTTTCTTCTCCTCACTTGAGGAGCTCTAAACCTCACCCAAAAAACTGATTTTTGAGAAGAATGAAAGTGCAACCCCACGAACAAACCTATGGCCTAGGTATAAAAAATATTCCTATCGCAAAACAAGAATGACATTCCGACGGTTTGGGGCTAAGGAGCCCCGTCGCTCAGAAAAAAAATTGTCCAAACGTGCTACCTCTATCGTAGCACGCGTCAATCGGAGGATCTATTCCAACGAGTTTGGGTGGTTCAAAAGTTGAAAAGCCCCGTCAGTCAATCAAGTGTATTGTTGAACAAGTACTCCCCCCTGTCAGGGCAGGCGTCCATCCGGGTCTCAAGTGGTTAGACCTATGCTTAGTACGTACCTCTCGCACGAAGACAACGAGCCGTGTGCTGCTGCTGCTGCTTTAGTCTGCCGGACCTAGCTTAGACAGATGAGTGGGTTGGGGCATACTTCGTACCAAGGCTGTGTATAGATCATGGGTATCCAAGCATATGCCGTTGGCTATGTTGCTCGCGATGCCCTAGATCGCTGTCCAGCGAGGTGCGCTATACCACACTAAGGCCAAGGTAAAGCCATCGAAAGATCCGGCTTCAGTTTTATCAACTCTAGCTATTGTAGAGTAAGATGATCCTGGCAGATCATCACCTGGTCTTGAAAGGGTTGAAAAATGTGTTTGTTACATGCGCACCTCTCGGACGAAGACGACAAGCCTTGTGCTGCTGTTGTAGTACGCCGAGCTCTTCCAAATGAGCAGCAGCTGGATAGACAACAACGAATGAATGCCGAAAGAAAAAGGATCGGATGATGGCGAAGGCATTTTGTGTTCGATGACGGGTTGATCATCGATGGGGTTTCGAGTTGGGTAGGCGTTACGGCTAGTTACTAGTTCGGCGGCGATCGTAATCCAACTAGCGACGAGCCTTGTGCTGCTGTTGCAGTACCCCGAGCTCTTCCAGATAAGGAGCAGCTGGACAGATAAACAACGAACACCGAAACGAGCACGATGGTGGAACAAGCAGAGTCGAAAGAAAAAGGATCGGATCTTGTTGAAGGCATTTACTGTTGGACGATGGAGTTCTCCCAGATAGGGAGCAGCTGGACCGACGACCACAACGACGAGAGGAAAACGATGGCAGAACAATCCACGTCAAACGCAAACAGATCAGATCTTGTTGAAGGCATTCTACGTTGGATCACGTGTCGGATGTCGTGTGGGCTGTGTGTTGGGTAGACTTCACGGCTAGGTATTAGTTGGGCCACGAGCCTTGTGCTGTTGTTGTAACACCGCGAGCTCTTCCCGAGAAAGAGCAGCTGGACAGACAACAGCAAAGCCGAACGGAGTACGGTAGGAGCTTGGTGAAGACACGACACACGCTACGATAGAGGTGCACCATGTTATTAATCGGGCTCCTCACTTGAACATCTCTAAACCTCACCCAAAAGCTATTTTTGAGAAGATTGAAAGTGCAACCCGATGAACAAACCTATGGCCTAGGCATAAAAAATAGTCATATTGCAAAACAAGAATGACATTCCGACGATTTTGGGCTAAGGAGGGAGGTCCTGTCGTTCAGAAACAAAAAATGTCCAAAAGTGCTACCTATACGTAGCACGCGTCACACACGCTACATTCGAGGTGCACCCAATGTTACCGGGCTCCGTTCTTGGCGGGCACTACAGATATACCTCACACAAATCCCGAACGAGAGGAATTACGAACGTAGCAATACCGTGACCTACAGTATTACGGAGGAACATAGTAATCTAGTAATGAGGACCAAATATGGTTAGTAAAAACAGTGGGATATGTAGGTTTTTGTGTATGTCGTAGGTCCTCATTACTATGGTCCTCCGTAATAGTTGTATAACGAAAAATATTTAAAGGAGCTGTTGTCCTCCGTAATAGTTGTATAACGAAAAATATTTAAAGGAGCTGTTGTTTGTTAAGGGCATTTCAACCATATTAGGTAGTTCCTCAACTCATACCGTAGCACGCGTCGATTGCTGGGAATTAGAGTTACGCGCTTGTTGTAGTACGGAGTACGCACCATGTGAAGCGCTGGCCTAAACAGGTCGGGAAGGTTCTTGAGAACGATCTCGGCATCGAGACGCTGGAGCCACGTCCGCAAAGGTCGGAGGTATCTGGGGGGACAGGAAGCAAAAAGGGATCAATGTATATATACATTTTGCATTTAATCATCACTTTTACTTTCCAGCTCAACTCGTAGGAGGTTTTACCCTCAGCGACCTTCTGTACAAGCCGTGGTCATAGGTGTCTTCCTTTCTCCCCCCCGGTACGTGCCTTCATTTTTATCGCGCATAGGATACAGCATTCCCACATTTCATATTTTTAAACTCGTCGATTTGCATCGAATTTCGCCATTTCGCGCTCTCGCAGTTTCGACCTGTTAATTTGTAACAAAGAGTCCCTTGCGGGGTTCGAACCTATGACATCGACCTCAGAAGTCACGCGGCACACTCTCGAACCACGGGGGACGTGTCAAGAACAAAAGAGGCTCCTTAACCCTCTTAGCACCCAGTCGGAAACCGCAAAAAAATAATCAACTACGACCATGTCAACAGAGCCCGGACTCTTTGGGCCCATCACAGCAGCCAGTACATCACTTTTCAAAGCTTCGGCGTGGTAAACGGGGCAAAATTCAAAGTCCACCCAAAGAGCCTGCCTCCTAAACCAAGTAATACCACATAAAATTTGGGCCCATTTGTTTTTACCAACCATATTAGGTCCTCATTACTAGATTACTATGGTCCCCCGTAATAATGTTTCACAGGAGTTACTGAGGGGACCACCCAGTATCGCGCGAATCCCATTTGTGATTTACAATATTTCGTGCTACGGTAGAGGTGCATCACCATTTTGAGCCTCGGGCTCCTCACTTGAGGAGCTCTAAACCTCACCAAAAAAATGATTTTTTTTTAGGAGAATGAAAGTGCAACCCGATGAACAAACCTATGGCCTAGGTATACAAAAACTCGTTTTTGCAAAACTAGGATGACATTCCGACGAGTTTTGGTTAAGGACCCCCGTCATTCAGAAACAAAAAAGCCGAAAAGTGCCACCTCTATTGTAGCACGCGTCAATTTACCGGGTATTACCTAGGCCATGGGATCGGTTGTCGGGTCAAGCGTGTCCCGGTTCTCAAAATGGATGCATGAAGCATGCTACGGTAGACGTAGATATCCTTTTTTCCGAGGATCTTCACTCCAGGAGCGTCATTCTTCACCTAAAACTCGACTTTGACTAGCATTGTTCACGTTTAATATCGATGGACAATCCCATTGGCTAGGTGTACAACAAAATATATTTGGAAACACAAACGGTGTTCCAAATACACTTCGTAGTTCCTCAGTTGAGAATCCCTCACACAGAAACCATTTGGCCCAGAAACTGCGACCTCTACCCGTAGCACGTATCGCTTCTAACCCCTATCATATTGAAGCGCGTCTCCGACTCCCCTACCTGTTGTTGTCGTTGGCCTCCGACCTGGCCATGAAAGCCTCCTTGCAAAGCTTGGCGAACGGCGTAGAGTACGTGCTCCTGTTTGGTTCGTGCATGTATGTCACACGCGGGGGGGGTGGGGGGAGCAGAAGGACGATCATGTTAGTACGGTCGCACGCAAAACCAGTACATTAGCCTCTTTCTTTGGTTTCTTTGAGGTGCCCTCTTGCTGTTGGCTTCGTACTGTAGGTATTGTGTTTTCCACCCAATCCAGTAATTCAAACCTCCTTGCAAAGCTTGGCGAACGGCGTCGAGTACGTGCTCCTGTTCAAGGTGCATGCATACAACGAGGAAAGAAAATGGTGAACCCTTGCTGCGATAATACTGAAAGCATGCACCGCAGTAGACGGGGGGGGAGAGGGCGAGTGCCTGCCAAGTGACCCAGGATCTGAGTTTCGAAATTGCAGGCAGCTGGAGAACCAAATGCAAAGACAACAATACACGGGATATAATATATTTGTATCTGCATGTACGTCATGCGCGATGGTTGGCGGGGAAGACGTGTTTGTATGACATTCGACTCGGATTCCCAGAGCTATGCCACGGCAAGGCATGCATCCTACGGTAGAGCTGCACTTAGTTTTCTAAAGACCCTCATTTGAGGAACTCAATAACTCACCCAAACCTTGACTTCTGAGAAAAATGGCACGCTTAGCCTGATGAACACTCCCATGGCCTAGGCATACAGCGAAAAACTGTTTGAAAACGCGAACCGGGACTCACCCGACCTTGATCCCAAAACTGCTACTCCTATCGCAGCACACGTACTGAACCGAGGAACCATCCAGTTTTTTTTTCAATCTCCGCAATCCTATTCGGACGGATGATACCCTAGGGATCGCACAATTTGGCCCAAATGTTTCTGTCCGACACCTTGCGCGAGAGGCCATGAGGTCGCTGAGATAGTAGTTCCTTAGAGTGCTACCACCCCTACCATCGCGTGGTGCTCCGCTATCACTTTCCAGGTTTCATGTTATGGTCTGGCTATCGCGGGACCTCGCGCACTCCGCTGGACTGCAGCTGCAAGAAATACCGTCACTATCCGCCGCACCATACAGGATAAGCGTGAACGTGGATCACTCACAAGCATATGATATATCCCCTGATATATCCCCTGAAAGAAAAAATAATACCAAAAAGAAGCCAAACATTAAAAAAAAACATAAAACGTATCACACCCCTAACCTACCGGAGCGTGCCTCGGCGCCGCTCTTGGCGCTCACTTGTCTCTGTCCAGGTACCACAGGATATTGCGCAAGTGGTATTCCAATGGTATCAGGTAGCAACTGCTCTGTCCCAAGCCAGTCAGAACATTTTTTTTGCCAAGCGG
The DNA here is from genome assembly GCA_036873875.1 of Laminaria ephemera. Classification (NCBI taxonomy): domain Eukaryota; class Phaeophyceae; order Laminariales; family Laminariaceae; genus Laminaria; species Laminaria ephemera. The sequence continues at coordinate 9,344 of JAYJMJ010295738.1, forward strand.
TGCTAAAGTAGTAGCCACTCTATAGTGCCGGCATATGCCAGCCGGAAAAACCGGCACGATAGCGGCAACCGGCACTACTCCGCGTGCTGCCACCACACTGCTATTTCCTATTAGTGACAAACGATTTCACAAGCACGATAGCGGGCAACCGGCACTACTCAACCGGCACTATAGAGGGACCTCTACTGTATCTCTATTTTTAGTATAAAATTTTCCATCACTTGACGCGTGCCACGACAGACGTAGCACTTTTTTGGACGATTTTATTTTTGTTTCTGGATGACGGGGCTCCTTCACGCAAAACTCGTCGGAACCGTCATTTCTTGTTTTTTTTGCAATCTGAATATTTTTTTATACCTAGGCCATGGGCTTGTTCATCGGCTTGAACTTTCAATTTTTCTCAAAAATCTGTTTTTTTGGATGGGGCATTGAGCTCCTCAAGTGAGGAGATGAACAAAAAACATGGTGCACCTCTACCGTAGCATGGGTCGCGTGAAAGAAATAAAAACAAATGGAAACAGAAGGGGGTTTGCGAGACACCCACTTTGGTTGGATTGGAGTTGGGTAGGAAAACATGTAATATGGGCGTTGACACCGTCGAACGTCACAATTCAAGGCCAACCCAACCCACGAAAAACCAGCGAAAACATACTTTGTTAGAAAATTGTTTTCCTACCAATTTGTTTTCATTTTCCAACCTAATTTTTCCGTGGGTTGGTTGGCCTTGGGTTATGAAATTCGTCGGTTTCAATACCATTTTTACATTTTGTCACGCCCGACAGCATCGCAAACACCCCCCAAAAAAAGAAACTTAAAAGCGTCACTCACTTGTTGCTGTCCAGGTATCGCAGGATCTTGCGCACCCTGTTGGACTGCAGCTGCAAGAAAATACCGTTGAGATCCGCCGCTTTTTGCTCCCAAAATTCTAGCTCTTCAAGGGGTCCCGGGTGGCAAGGGTTTCCATCTGCAGCGGAGGAAAATGATTCCTCCGGTTCCTAGGGGGGAGGAGGGGGGTGTTCGAGGGTGCGGGGGGGGGTAGGAATGGGGGGACAGAGGGGGAGGGGGG
>JAYJMJ010295745.1:0-10408 GCA_036873875.1 Laminaria ephemera
GGTGGTGATGGTGGTGGTGGTGGTGGTGGTGGCGGCGGCGGAGGTGGTGGTGGTGGTGGTGGTGGTGGTGGTGGTGGTGGTGGTAGTGGTGGTGATGGTGGTGGTGGCGGTGGTGGCGGTGGTAGTGGTGATCCAGTATTTCGAGTTAAGTGCTGTGGCTTACGTCGGAAGAAAACACAAACAAGGAACCAGGAAAAAGAACGTAGGCACATGAATACGAGTCGAGTGTAGTTGAACTCCCATTTTTATATATTATGACACAAAGCACGCAGCCTTTGCTCGACACTTCTCACCAGGGGGCTACTTGACGATCGGGTGAAACGCTGCTTGATAACAAGGCTTGGTACATGCCATACCAGAAACGTCGCATCCGTGCTCCCAGATATAACCTCACGTTCTTCCTCGATGAAAGCCAGGCCGACAACCTTCACTTGCAAACGATAGACGGAGGGGGCATAATGGTTCGAACCCATTAGGACTCGTGTTGCGATGGGCGTTGTACCTGTTGCCCAAATCATTTCTGAACTACGGAGCTCGTCAATTGAGGAACTACCATATCTTTGTACCTGTTGCCCAAATCGTTTCTGACCTGCGGAGCTCGTCAATTGAGGAACTACCATATCTTTGGCATACTATTGTTTTTTGACAATGTGTTTCGTTGTATACCTAGGCCACCGTTTTGTTCGTCGCACTATGCGTTTTCTCCTTCTCAAATATTGATTTTGGGTCGGATATGAACCTCCTCGAATGAAAAACCTTTGCACAGAATGGCACTCTGGCGTAGCGTGACTGCCTCTCGTGCTTCCCCATACCTGTCCCTCGTGTCCCGTTAGACGCGTGTGGATTCCAGGCTCGAGCATCCCCCCATCCCGGTCTAGTTTCCACGCGAGGACGTCAGAAGTTGTCTCGACCGCGTTAACGAACACGCCCGCTGAAAGCGCTAGCGAGTAGTGGAGACAAAACGCCATGTGCGCAACACCCCTCTCGTGCGCCTGCGTGTAAAACCGATGTTGGGTGAGCATGACAGGAGAGGGCATGATCTGTTAACTTGTACCAGGTACAAACTTGTCAGTTACAGCCCGGGTAGCATAGAGGAGGGAAAATTTGACAAACACGACAACTGAGAGCGCTAGATAGTAGTGGAATCAAAAACCATGAGCGCTATCCATCTCTCGTGTGCCTTCGAGTGCGATCCACGGCGGTCAGGGATTGAGCTAGGTGTCCACGTCGACAGAGCGCACGATCGTCAGCTGTCCACATCAAGCGAGGGCATGATAGTATAGTTCTTTATGGGTGACTTCAGCTAAAGGCCAATTGGCATTTAGCACGGTAAGATGTTGATACCCACGCCCGCTGCAAGCGCTAATGAGTAGTGGAGACAAACCGCAGTGTACGCTACCCCTCCTTTGTACGCCTTTTGAGTGAGATCGATCGCGAAAGACATACTCGTACAGGCCAGGTGTGCACGATGAAAGAGAGTACGATAGGCTCACTTCGTAAAGGCCGTATCAACTAATAAGCAACCCAAGCAGCACGGAGCAAAATATATTTGTATGCAGAGGTCAGAGCACAAGACAACTCAGGGGAGGCTGCAACAGAGCCAAGCCACGGTAGGTGGAGTAGGTTTGAGGCTAAAGTCAGCCTTTGGGTCGGGTACGGCGCTCTCCACAAGCGCCAGAGACTCTATAGATGCACTCATACCGTAGCTTGCATCCACACCCCACTCGACGCCACACTAGCCCAGGCCACCCCAACCCTCGCCAAACCACTCCACTCCATCCCGTCCATCCAACCTTACTCCATGCCACCGACGCCATCCCATCCCATCCCATCCCATCCCATCTCACCTGCAGGCGCTGAAGCACACCGTCCCCCATCGGCGCCGTCCTGCTCCCTCTCGTGGTACCACCGCTGACAACGATCGTTCCGTCTAGACTGGCTGTAACCACATGTGGGGCCCCTCCGGTTCGACCCACCTGTGGGTGCGTAAAACAGGGTAAAAGGATGTACGGACGAATACTAAGTTAGGAGTGCACCTAGTGTTGCTGAGGCAGCTCGCTTCAAGAGATCCATACCTCACCCCAACACCGATCTTGACAAACGAGAGTGGGTAACGCGGCGAACAAGCCCATGACCTAGGCATAGAATGATGAGTTTTTTTAACCACAAATGGTGCTCCAATGTGTTGGGAAGGGAAGACCTGCCAGCAAGAATCAACGTAGCCAAACCATGCTATTACGGGGGACCATAGTAATCTAGTAATGAGGACCAAATCTGGTTAATAAAATCAGTGGAATATATAGGTTTTTGTGTATATCGTAGGTCCCGATCACTAATGTCCTCCGTAGATACCCATATCGTAGCACGCATCTGCAGTCGATGTTCCAAAACCGAAAATGATTTTTTGTGTGCCATTCTCTCATATCGCAAAAAGCGCTTTAGCCTAGGTTACTAGCACCGTTCGATGCCTAATCGGCGAGCACTGGGAATGGTGAAGACTATATCCAACAACTGCGAAAGCAGGTGCTGGGGAGAAGGGGAAACTCTTGCGATCACGGCTTGTCTGGAAGGGCACTGGGAGGGGTGAACCTCCCACAAGTTTGAGCTGGAAAGTAGAAGCGCCGGTATTGTGTCAGCTTTTGCGTTTGTAGCTAATTGTCCACTGCACGCTGTCGCAGGCAAGTGAAGTGTTAATGGAAGAAACGCTATAATAGATAAACGAACGGGACTGGTGGCGATAATAACCCCTGTAGTAAGCATTGAAATTACGCTAGGGGTACTGTACCTCTTTTTGGCTTGTTGGACAAACATTGTACCTCTTTTTGGCCAAACATTTCTGGCTGCTCCTCAACCAAGGAACAACCCAATATTCGTGGAATATCTTTCCTGTTTTACCATAGCATTAATTCCATGCCTAGGCTGTGGGATTCGTCATCGGATGTAAAGAGCACAACATTCCCCCAAAGTGTTTTATTGAGTAAGGTGGAGAGCTCCTTTAGTGTGAGGAAATACAGGCGACGGTAGCGAGGATCACTTATAAACCTTATTTTTTCAGTGAGGCAGAGCCACTCTCGCGAGTGGACACCGCTGTTGTGCTGTTCGGTTTCGCGATTCGTACCGCCACGAATTAGTTTGTTACGCGGCGCCATCAAAAACCAGTTTGGTCCGTTTTGGAGTGGCCTTAACTCTGCAGTGAAAATGGGGGAATCCCCCTTACCGGAATCTTGGCCAGCACCCTCAGAGTTTGTAGGGGGCACCTCTATCCGAAGGCGTGCTAGGACGTAGGTAGCACTTGTTGGTTGAGTATTTTTTTTGTTTCTGAATGACGCGGCGCCTTAACCCAAAATCGTCGGAATTTCAATATTTGCTTCCAATATGAATACGTTTTAGACCTATTACGGAGGACCATCATAATAGTAATCAGGACCCACGATACACACAAAAACCTATATATTCCACCGGTTTTACTAACCATATTTGGTCCTGCTTACTATGTTCCCCGGAATAGGTCATGGGGTGGGTCATCGGGCTGCACGTTTAGTGTACTCAAAATGGGTTTTTGAGTGAGGTATAGAGCTCCTCAAGTGAGGAGCCCCCGAAACAAATAGGTGCACCTTTTGCCGTCGTAGCGTGGGTCATCGTAGCATGCATCAATAGTTATGCTCACCAGCTCGTGTATGTGCGTGATTCCGGTGTCGTGTAGCCAAAGCTTGGCCGACTGTTTGAGAGGGTGCAGGTCCCATCCTAGCAGTGCGCCGTTTTCAGAGCAGCCCGTCAGCACCATCTCCAACGAAGGGGCCCAGAATATCGCAGTCTGTCGGGGTAGATATAGTACATGTGTGTTGACGAGAGAGGTTACGAGGGTTTAGACTGGGCCACTCAATATCTAGCCGTCTAGGTTTATAATGCCCTCTTGAGAACCTGTCGTGTAGGAGTCTCCTCCCGGTACGTGAGCGCCGGCAAGAATTGTTTCTCGCTGGACTGTTCCTAATCGGTAGGAAGAGATCCCACACCGAGCAATTATATCGCCTACTGATAGGTATTATTAGGCAAATAGAGTACGACCCAAATGATGTTCCAACGACATTGAGTGGGCCCTCAGTCGAGGAGCCGCGTGAGCTCGGTTTTTTTTAACCTAAAATTGGTAACCCCATCGCAGCAGGCGCCTAATCCAAGGATGGTGTCACCTCTGATAGAACGATTTCCGACCTCGTGGTACTCCATGCGGTTAACGATGCGCGCTACGATAGAGGTAGCACTTTTGGTCTCAAAACATTTCTGAATGACTGGGTTCCTTAACCCAAAATCGTCAAAATTTCGTTTTTTGTTTGCAATAACTTTCATTGTATACCTAGGCGATGGGTTTGTTCATCGAGTAGGACTTTATTTCTCCTCGGGTCATTTTCGGGGAGAAGTATAGAGCTCCCCACGTGAGGAGCCATCCAAGGTATTTGCTGCTCATACCTGGCGGGTTGGAGTTTCTTCCCGATATGTAAGCGCCGGCAAGAACTGTTTCTCGCTAGATCGCTCCTCCTCTGTGGGTAGATCCCACACCGTCAATACGTGAGGCCCCGAGGGCCCTAGAGAACTGCTTGTGATCACCACGTCTTCATCCGGGATGCTGTGAACAGCATTAACCTGATGATGTATTTTTCATAAAGGAAGATTAAATACGCTTCAGCTGTGAGATCGTAGATTTGGTCGAAACATATGTCTGCAAGCTGTGTGAGATGCTTCGATCGCGCGTGCTACGGGGTGTACATGTCCACGCGAAGGATATGTTTTGTGGTCAAACCATAACGAGCACGATGTTGCATGGCAAACACACTAAAGTTTGATGGGAATTAACCGGTGCATCGGGCCCACGCGTAGTTATGAGATATGATGCCCCAGAGAACTGTGCTCGTTGCAAAATCCTGATCGGGTTTGCTGTGACCGGCAACAACCTGAGTTTTAGGGTGGAACGGTGGCGACCACGATCATGTGTAATTCTTACTTTCCTGAGTTGTTTTCGAGGCCTTGCTCAAGTTCGATCATTGTGTGCAAGACAATTATTACAACCTACGGTAGGCGTGCTCCACAATGCGTCTGAGGCTCCGTAGGACGCATGCGACGATAGAGGTGGCACTTTTTTGTCTGAAGCCCTTTTTGGACAACGGGGCTCCTCAGCCCACAATCATCTGGATTTCATTCTTATTTTGCATTTTTTTTCGTTTTATACCTAGGCCATGGGATGTTTCATCGGGTAGCACTTAAATGTGTGTTCTCCAAATCAGGTTTTGGGAGAGGTATAGAGGTCTTTAGGTGAGGGACACAAGATGCGATAGAGGTGCACCAGTTGTTTTTCTGGGGCTCCTCACTTGAGGAGATCTGTACTTCACCGACAAACTGATTTTGAGTAAACTACAAGTGCAAACCCGTTGAACAAACCCATGGTCCGGGTATACGAAAAAAAAATCATATTGCAAAACAAGAATGACATCTCTACGAATTTGGGTTAAGGAGCCCCGTCATTCAGAAACAAAAAAAAACGAAAAGTGCTACCTCCATCGTAGCACGCGTCTTAGAAAAACAAACTTTCCGACCACGTTTCGCCACGAAGCTTACTGAAAAGCCGGAATAGTGCAGGTTCTCGTTAGGAGACCCCTTTGAAGAACGAATGGTGCCATCAGAGTTATCCTCGATAGGCTCGTATGCTGAATCGTGGAATTGTGCAATCAGAACTAACCTCGTGAGGCTTGCACGGCTTTACCACATCGTCAAAGCACAACTCAACAACGAGAAGAACGCGATCATAACTACCCTTGTGGGGCTTGTATACCGTATTATTAAAACACTGATCAGATGACAACGGTAGAGGGGCACCATTTTTTGCCTCAGGTTCCTCGCTTAGGGAGCTATATATCTCTGCCAAAAACCTGATTAGGAGAAACACACATATGTGTTACCCGATGAAAAATCCCATGGCCTATGGGTATAAACCGAAACAAAACGAAATTCAAGAACGAAATCCAGACGAATTTTGGGTTAAGGAGCCCCGTCGCCCAGAAAGGGTTTCAGCGAAAAGGTGCTACCTCCATCGTCGCACGCGTCTCCGACAGACGCGTGCAACGATAGAGGTAGCACTTTTATGGCGCTTTTGTTTCTGAATAACGCAGCTCCTTAACCCAAAATTGTCGGGACGTCATTTTTGTTTTACAATATTATTTTTTTTGTAAACCTATGACATGGGTTTGTTGATTGGGTGGCACTGTTAGTTTACTCAAAATCAGTTTGTGGGCGAAGTGTGCAGAGCTTCTCAAGTGAGGAGTCTCAGAAAAAGCCTGGTGCGCCTCTATCGTCGTCCGCGTCCCCGACAGCCAGAAGTAATGTGGCCCAAGATATTTTACCGTGTCGCAGCGTGTGTCTTCCGTATTAACCAAGAACGCTGCAATCAGAACTAACCTCGTGAGGCTTGTATGCCGTGTCGTGACGAAGCGAGCTGGTTATCCTGGCAAGGTCGGACCCCCCGCCAGACTCGACTCGAAATGGCGCTTTGTCATCGTCCTCCAACGCCCCATGCCCTAACAGGTGCACCACCTGCGTACAGATTGGAGCAGGTCGTGCCCACCCTATTTGTACAGGGCCTAGTTGCACTTGCTGATCAAATGATTTACGTTCGAGCTCAACTCGTAGGAGGTTTTACCGTCGTTAGCCTTCTGGACTAGCCGTGGTCACAGATGCCGTCCCTTCTCCCCCCAGGTACTTGCTTGCATTTTATCACGCGTAGGTTTCGGCATCCCACTGTTCGTAGACGTTTCATCGAATTGTGCCGTTGATGTGCAGTCCCTACGCTAGACACGACAGTAGCCTTCCATGGTCCAACCGCGAGAGCGCGAAATCGGCAATGTCCGTAATTTCCGCTTACGATCAAAGAAACGACCAACGCAATTTCAACAAGAACTTCGACGTTTGATAGCCACTGCAAAGATTATTGTGCTAGTCGATGAGCAATCCCGTGAATTGGGTTCCAGACGAATACTACCACATAGTAAAACACGAAATGGCCTTCCGAAGAAAGTGGGTAGCCCCTCAGTTGAGGAATCTCATTTTTTTCTGAGGCTTCTCGCTTGAGGAGCTCAAAAAACCTCTCCCAAAAACTGATCACGAGGAAAAATAAAACGGCTACCAGAAGCACAATCCCATGGCTTAGGTGTACAACGAAAAATATTGCCAAAAAATAATGAAATTCCGACGATTTTGGGTTAAGGAGCCGCATCATTCAGAAAATAAAGAAAAGCCAAAATGTGCTACCTCTATCGTAACCCGCGTCAGTTGTTGGTCCTATGAGTGTTATATCCACCATAGCACGCGTTTCAACTCAACCTCAACAAGGATGCAACTGCAATAAGTAGTGCCACGCTTTGGTCATACCTCGTTGTGTTCGCCGATAAGACCCAGTTTGTCGATGGGCGCCGGAAGGTATTGCAGCCGATCAACCTTCACGGGAGAGTGTAGAGGGGAGCGTTGAGAAATTTCAAACGAAGCAGGATACAAATAAAAGAGGCGGTTCACGGGGGGGGGGAGCAGAGAATGGGTGTTTATCAAAAATTAAAAATACGCTACAGATGATGTGAGATCGGGTTTAAACGATAGATGCGTAGAGCGTGTGCGAACGGCAGGCTGGAGAGTGGATCCGTAACAACCTTGTAGCACATTTGCTATACGTATAGCAGCCACGACACCCGTGCGCCGGTAGCTTAAAAAAGCATATTGCAATTACGTGTCGACGAGAGTGTACTGGGACAAGAGCCTTTGTATGAATAGGGCATGTCTCAGTTATTCGCCCATTCTGCAAACGAGAACCAAATCTAAACCGAGGTATCTTGTTACCGAAAGACGCGTCCTATGGTAGCGGTAGAGTACGTTTATGTCAAATTATCCAGGACTGAGGAGAGCTCTCAACTAGGGAACTGTCTATTACCGTCGGAATATCACACAGAAATGTGTTTTACAATGCTATTCGGTTTTTTTGTACGTAGGCCGTGGGATTGTCCATTGGATGGCGCCATTCATTTTTTCTCGGGGTATAATTTAGGGTGGAGCCCCTCAAAATGAGGAGACTGAGAAAATTGAGGCGCGTTTCTACCGTAGTATGCATCGAAGCGTAGGTCGAGGCGTAGAAAAGTCGAAGAATGCATCCAATGTGCTTTTAAAATACAATGTACTAAGTATCTGTTAAAGTTGCGCTGGCCAAGTGGATCAGTAGAGCTTACTACTTTTTCGACCGAGAAACCGGTTCATTCGTTCCCTACTGATTATTCGGGGTCCCTCATTGGTGAATACACGCACACACAATAGTTTGCACTTGGCACCTGATCCCACCCGGGAATAGGTTGCACTTGGCACGAATAGAAATGTGATCAGCCCTCCGCAGGATCCACCGGAGGCCGTGAGCGATTTCAAAATGATTGCAACTAAATGGAAAATCGGATATCTAGCCAGACAGACCCCGGACTGTGTTTTTGCTAGATACACACCGTATCTACTGAGCGAGCAGTCCGCGCGTACTGACAGCTCGGTGGTAATGCTTGATGTCTCGACTCGTGCCACCATAGAGGTTCGTAGCACTTTATGGGCCGAACGGTTTCTGCCTGACAGGGCTCCTTCGTTGAGGAAGCTCGTGGGTATTGAACGTTAATGTTGGACTATTCGTTACATACCTAAGCCATGGGGGTGTTCGTGGAGTTAATCGTACGCGCTTTTCTCAGCTTCATGTTTTTTTGTGAAGTATTAGCGTGTTTGCGACGTACCAACGTTGGTTGGGTAGGAGTTAGGTAGGAGCATATAATAATAGAATCGAAACCGTCAAAATCACAATCCAAGGCCAACCCAACCCAAGAAAAATCAGGTAAAAATTAGGTTAATTTTTTTTTTCTTACCATTTTTTTAATTTCCAACCTAATATTTTCTTGGGTTGGTTGGCCATGGGCTATGATACTCGTCGGTTTCAATACTACCAACCCAGGAACTTGAGGTGCGCCCTTATCGTAGCGTGGGTGTCTCATAATATGAAATAATGAGTTTTTCTTACCCCTCTTCCTCGGGAATTCCCGTCCACGCCTAAGTGCGCCGCGAGGGGCTTGAAGTAGTGCTCGTTCTCCGCTTTCCCTCTGCTCTCGTGCAGGAGTTCCATTTGAAGCATGTACTGGAAAGGAAAAACATGCAAGAGAAAGCCGACTAAATGAGCATTCAAAAGGGTGTGTTTTTAAAACATACCTGGTATACTGTAGAAAATGGCACAAAGTTTGGAGGTATATAGACAGGAGAACCATTCTAAAGTATCCATCCGTTTCAAGCAATACTGCCAATGCAAAAATGCAGTGTTATACTTAGTATAGGCCAAAAATGCATTCAAATGTGCCAAAGCTCTCGTCCAGGAGTTCCACTTGAAGCATGTACTGCCCAAATTAAACAGATGCAATGTTATACCTGGTATGTCACATAGATATGCTAAATATACGTTCAAACGTGTTAATCAGTACCTGGTATGAAGCGTGCGCTGTCAATAAAAACGGTGTAGTGGTAGACAGGGTAGCGCTCATTCATCTCCTTCCCCTCTGCTCTCGTGACGCTCGCTACGATAGAGGTAGCACGTTTTGGCTAAAACTTTTTCCGAATGACGGGGCTCCTAAACAAAAACTCTTTTGGAATTTCGTTTTCTTTTTTGCAGTATGTTTCGTTTTATATCTAGGCCATGGAATTGTCCATCGGGGAGCACTTTCATTGTTCCCCACAACCCGTTTTTGGAAGAGATACAGAGCTTCTCAAGCGAGGAAACTCAGAAAAAAAATGGTGCACCTCGACACACGCTCAAGGTAAAGGTGCACCGTTTTTTTTCTGAGGCTATTCACTTGAGGACCTCTATGCCTCACCCGAAAAAACTATTTTGAGTAAACTAAAAGCGCAACCCGATGACCAAACCCATGGCCTAGGTAAATACAATATTCAAATCGCAAAACAAGATTGAAGTTCCGACGATTTTGGGTTAAGGAGCCCCGTCATTCAGAACAGGTTCTAGCCAGAAAGTGCTATATCTATCGTAGCACCCGTCAGTTCCATTTCATGCATGTACAGTACTGTAAACGCCAAAGGGGGCAAGGTTATCATTTATATAATCTCGAATTCAAAGGTGTTACCGGTATGAAGCATGTACTGACAAAACAAAATGCAGTGTTTTGTTTAGCACAGACCAGCAGAGAAGCATTCAAAAGTGTTAAATTTTTTGTTTTGTTTTGCCTTTTTGCTCATCCCATCTATCTCCCTCCCTAGTCGTCACTCAGATCCGGGGTCACTAAGCAGGCTCTTCTCCCCCCTCCCCACTACGGTACGCGCCTTCTTTTTTATCGCGAGAAGAATTCAGCACTTT
>JAYJMJ010295765.1:0-10407 GCA_036873875.1 Laminaria ephemera
TGCCCCATAGACGACCGTCCAGGGAAAATTTGGCTGGGATCTTCGGAAATTAAACTTTTTTGCTATGGATCGGCTTGCCATAAGCACCGGTCTAATACGGAGGTCAATTTGTTTAATAGGACGAACCATAACCGCGAAAAAACGAAAATTCTCCACCTGTCAATCGTGCCCTCCTCTACGACGACTGTGTTCGTGTGATGCTATGGTACGAGTAGCGCGTGGACCGGGAAACCAATTATTCACGAATGAAAAGCTAAGCGACAGGATTCTCCCCCAACCAGGGGGGCACGCGACAAAACAAACAAACTACACCACACACCAAAAAAGGCCAGAATGAAAAACAAACCAGAGCGCCGTGATCACAGGACGAATAATGCGAAGCATGTTTTTTATATTCTACCATATTTTATTTTGTTCACTTGGTTTTAGTAACCCTGCCCCCGTACCCTCCCCTCCGGCCTAGGAGCCTTCACAGGGGGGGTCTCCGAAACCAAGTGAAAAAAAAGGAAAAAAAGTTCAAAATAACTGTTTTTCTCTTCGTTCGTCCTTTGCTCGCAGCGATCCGGTTGTTTTTTCATTTTGACTTTTCGTGGTGTGTGGTGTCGTTTTCTGTTGTTCTCGCTTCATGCCCCGCCCCCATGTTTTTTTTTTGGTTTTCGTCCTGCTAGCAATGGAATTCTGCGATAGATAGCGTCGCTACATCAAGCCGGGTCCTGTTTACGCTCAGCCGTACAGTACATTCGACTTATGCTACAGGCGCGTGCTGCAAGAGGGGTTGCAATTTCAAAACATATACCGGTTACATTTGTGATCCTCAAGTGATAAAGTGCCGTTTCAGGATACGATGGGGCGAGCACGTAAACGTTCTGAGGCTCCTCAACAGAGGAGCTCCTTACCTCGCCCAAACATTGTTGACTTTCAGAAAACCTGAAAGTGCAACCCGTCGAACAATGTCGAACAATCGCATGGGCTATAGATTAACTTCGAATATTATCGCACAATAATATCGTACAAACAATATTTGATTTCAACCATATCATTTGGGTAGCTCTTCGGTTGAAGAGCCAGTCAGTCAGAATCGGTCTTGGCCCAAAAATGCTACCTTTATCGTATCAGCACACACGACTAACTGGAGTACTACTGTGGTTTTACGATACTAGTCGCTACCGATGCCTAGGCCACGAGATGGTTTATCGGCTTGCAGTTTTGTTGGTTCTGAAAGCCACGTTCAGGGTGACGTTAAACAGTTTTCAAGTGAGGAGCCTCAGAAATAAACCGGCCCAACCCTACCATAGATAGCGTGCGTATTCCATCACGAGGACCTCCACACCTCGCCCTGGCACCTGACTGTGAGAAATAGCGGGAGTGCAACCTGCACTGGAGTAATATTAAGATTTCATGATGTTAGTCGCCAGATAGATGCTTAGGCCATGGGGTTGTTTATCGACTTGCGCTTTAAGTGGTTCTGAAAGTCATGTTTAGGTCGAGTTTAAAAGCTGCTCAACTGAAGAGCCTCATAAATAAATATCGGCCCACCCCTACTGTAGGATACGTCCAGGGTCGTGAACGTGGCAACACCGAAACGCAAACCTTGCTACTCGTGCGAGTGGCTCTGAGTCGTTGAAAAACGGGGCACTAAATAGTAACCCCCCTACCGAAGCGTTGTACGATAAGGGACAGGGGTTGCACTTTCTCGATAACTGGACAATTGTGGTCCTCACTGGCGGGGCTCCTCTACCCGATATCACTTGAGTACGATAATTATTTTGAAATTTGTTTCGTGACGCGGTTCGGCCAGCAGCTTAGACTTTGTTTCGTTATACACCTCGGCCATCACATTATTCATCTGGTGACGCGTGCTACTATGGAGGTGGCACTTGTAGGCCAAAACGTTTCTGACTAACGGGGTTATACTCAATTGAAAAACTACCCAATATCCACCAAATACCGTTTGTACTTTACAACATTATTTTTTGTATTCTTATTATCATTTTTCTTCATATTCTTCTTGTTCCTCCTCCTCTTCTTCTTCTTCTTCTTCTTCTTAATGAAAATTTTTATTATTTTTAGTATTATTATTATCGTTATTATTATTAGTACAATTAATATTATTATTATTGTTATTATTGTGTAAATTATTATTATTATTATCATCATCAATATCATCATCATTAGTAGTAGTAGTAGTATGTATTGTTATTATGTTACGAATATTATTGTTTATTATTTTTTTTAATATTTATTTTTGTTAGCATTGTTAATTTTTTATTATTATTATTATTGTTATTGTTATTATTATAACTATTATCATTATTATTCTTAGTTATGTTGCTATTATTATTATTATTATTGTGGCATGTACGTGCTGCCGAAGGGGCACTCATTATTATTGTTTTTGCTCACCCCTCACGTCGTACTTTTTACCGTTGAGCCCACCCAGCAGCGGGGGGGGGGCGGGCAGCAGAGCGGTATCCCCTCCCTTCTCGACGTGAGGCGTTCTTAGAGGATATCGGGACGCACTGTTTCGATTCCATTACCTATTCGACTTCCGAACTATCGGAACTTCCGGGCGCATGGTTCTATGGAGGTAGCTGTTCTTGGCTCAAGCGCTTCTACGGGGCTCCTCAAACCAACATCAATATTGCTGGGATGCTGCTTGTCCCTTAAAACCTATTGATGGTATACCTACTGTACTAAGCCATGGCACCGTTCATCGGTGGCGCTTTCAGTTGCTCTCCAAGTCGTCAGTGTTTGCGTGAGCGTGACATGTAGAGCTCATCGAGTAAGGAGCTCCAGAAATAAATGGATGCACCCATACCGTATCATGCGTCTCAATGAAACATTATCTACAACGCTTAGAACTCCCACCTCGCGAGCTACCTCGTCGTAAAACTTGAGAGAGTTTGGCATGGTGACGACGATCATGCCAGGTCGGGCCGAAAGGTTGGCCACGTCTTTCATCCTCAGATTGTGAGCGTCTGCCCAAATATCTCCCCTGCGTCGAATGGAGACCAAGTCAAGTATTTCATGAGACGGGAAAGCGTCAAGCGCTCGGGACGCGTGCTACGACTCCGATAGGGGACCAAGACTATGGTAAGGGGACCACCCCCATTTTCGCTTGTTACTAGTATAGGCTTGTCAAAAACGGATTTAAACATACCAGATATGATACTCGATTAGCGCAGCGTAACTAACAATTTCAAGGCGGTAAATATAGCATCTCCAAATCGAAATGCACAAACGCGGTCGGTAGTCACTCGCACGAGTGGCTCTCCGAGTCGCTGGAAAAATAATCCCTAGTGAAAACAACAGCCCTAGAAGTGACCATCATATCATACTGCAGACTTAGGCAGGGCTACAGTGGGTACCCAGTATAAGAGCCCCTCGGGACAGGCCCTTATACCGATCTTATATCAATCTCGCTCATATCTAAGATACGGTATCGTACAGTTTTATTAGTATAGGCGTCACAATCATGAAGATGGTGATAGTACAGGCGTGACAAAGCGTGACAAGCCGATTTCACCGCTCTTAAGTCCGTTTGCTCTTATCGTGGAAGATCTTAAATCGGGTACTCTACTGTAGTAAGTTTTAGCCCAAATATTTAGTATCCTCGACCGAGGAACTGCCCAATCATCGCTGGAATACTTTTTTGTTTTGTACAGTATTAGTCGTTAACTGCCTAGTTTATACCTAGGGAATATCACGCAACAACCATCACTGCCAAAAGGTCCAGCTATTGTACACACTATCATAGCTATTACGGGGGGGCATAGTAGTCAGACCCAAATATGGTTAGTAAACATAGACGAACATGTAACGGTTCGTGTTTGTCGTGGGTTCTGGTTACTCTTTCTTGTTTTTGTAGTCATCACTTAAACTTTCCAGCTCCACTCGGAAGAGGTTTTACCCTCAGCGACCTTCTGGACAAGCCGTGGTCACAAGTGTGTTCCCTTCCCGCCGGCTCGTGCCATCATTGTTTTTGCGCACAGGGTTTAGCATTCCCCCTTTCAGGCTTGTTATGCTCGTCGATTTGCGTCGAGTATCGCCAACTCGCGCTCTCACCCTTTCGACCTGTCAATTTGTATGAAGTAGTCCCTTGCGGGGTTCGAACCAACGACATCTATCTCAATAGCTACGCGGTTTGCTATTTAACCACCGGGGACGCCGGTTTACTATGGTCCCCCGTAATAGTACACATACCAGTTTCCACCGCCATGAAACAGGACAGTCGCGCTCTTCTGCAGTAGCGCCTGAATGTCATCGTTCAAGTGGCACGGCTCCATCATGCTAAGCCCCTGCAGAAAAAGAAAACATCCACAACAAAAACGTCCAGAACGAAGCGCGTACGTACCATTCCAGGCAAGACGAGAGCGCGCAAGAAACGCGGTTGCACTTTGATCTTGAATCATTCACAATCTGAATTACGTCAGTCAAGCCCGCGGACCGCTGGCATACTAGAAGATAGAACTATCGTTATGCAACTACTACCGACGCGGTTACACCTTGATAGTCAATGATTTACGATGACGGTTCGCGCTTCGCGCTCACGGCCTGCGGCGGCTCCTGCGGAGGGCTGATTGTGTTTCTGCACTACTAACTGGGATCAGGTCCGGGTGGGATCAGGTCCGGGCGGCACAAGGTCCGGCTACTAGCGCTACAGCACGGAGCTCACAACACGCCCTAGCCTAAGAACTGGAATTATGAATTATGTCTCTGTCTCGTCTGCGGATCACAGCTGGTGTACTAGGAGAGAGAGCAGGATATTGTTTTCTAGAAAGCTTGTCACTATCAACATGCAACTGCTACTGGATACTCATGCGACATACCACAACACTGCACACTATATCTTCAAGACGCGCGTACGATTCCAGGCAAGCCGGGACGGCATAAGTTATTCACGCTATCTGTCACCGCACTTCGTCCATACCATATCTACCACACGCGCGTACCATTTCTGGCAAAAAGAACGGGGGGTACGTTATTAGATGGGATATAGAACAGCCCTGCGTGCCAAATACACAACATGCGTGTACGATTCCAGGCAAAACGAGTGGACGAGCATTCTTCTTGCGCGAACTTGCTGCTCACGGCGGTCGTCTGCGTAATCATCGAAGGAATCCAATACACAACCTCGGCTTCTCTGACGCTTGCTATGGTAGAAGTGCACCTTTTTGTTTCTAATGCTCCTCACTTGAGAAGCTCAATACCTCACCCAAAGACTGATTGCGAAGAAATTGAAAGTCCAACCCGACGAACAGACCCATGGCCTAGGTATACAAAAAAATCATATTGCAAAACAAGAATGACATTCCGACGACTTTGGGTTGAGGATCCCCATCATTCAGACAAACACGGCCAAAAGGGGCTACCTCTATCGTAGCATGAGTCCTCTGCCATTTGCTTATACGGATCGACAAAAGTGTTTCAAAGATATTGTGAAGGCGGTAAAATGCGGGTACATCATAGCACTGCGTAAATCATACATGCAAAGAAACATTGTTTTCTCGCCACTGCACACCAAATATGTTGGGCGCAACCGCCTCTCACATACGCCTGCCCGAAACCCCGGTTTTTACTAAATGTCTGTGATATTACAGTATACATTATTAAAATATTGTGTAAGGAGAGTAGTGCGTATTGAAACGAATAAAAAAAAGGAGGGTGAAGGGATGGGATGGGAGTGGTGGTAGTCGGTGTGCGGTACGGGCCCGCTAATGATAATTTCCAAGTGCGAGACCATCAATAACGTAGAGTGGGCATGCATGCAGAAGCCCACACCTTGCCAAACGAGCACTCCCCGGCAGTCTCAATCCCCAGTCGCGCCAGGAACAACTCCTCCCCCCTGTCAATGAAGGTGTCGCCAAAGTTTCCGTGCTCCGCCATTTGGTACAGCACGTGTGGTCTCTGGGGTACACGCAAAAACACAAATATTCCACACAACGGACAGGTCAGACCCCTCTTCCACTCATGATCTGTGCATTTCGGGGCAGACAGATCCCTGGCCTATATGATCTGCATGCTATATAGATCATGTTGCCGAGTGAGAGCAGGATGATCTGAGTGATATAGCACATGTTTACGGGATTGGATCTGTACTACACATATCCTACACAACATATCGTCACGACAGATATATAATCTAGATGATCTTTATCGTTTATCTATCTGATGTGTGAACGATTCGACGAAATCCCCGATCTCACAGCTGTAGCGTATTGTTTATTTTAAATAAAATCTATAAGTTCGCGAGTTACATCTCGGGTGGTGCATACACGGGTATTTTGGTCGAAGCAAGCTTGGTCCAAATATTTTACAAATTTCAAAAAGCAAAAAAGCTTAATATCCAAATCAATGCCAGAAAAATTGGAAATATGGAACTGATTGTAGCATTCTGCACGGGTTTTGACTGATCATGACCCGTCCCGCGGTTCGGGTCGGGAAGTTTCCAAAGTCTCGCGGGGCCAGTTGGATCGGGTCAGCAGATACTCCAAATCTCACGGGTCGGGTCAACAGGTACCGCAAATCTCATGGCTCGGCTCAGGTCGGATCAGCAAGTTTTCGAATGTTACGGGTCGGGTCGGGTCGGTTCGGGTCGGGTCAGGTCACCCTGGCCCTACCCAACCCGTGAGAAGTGATCCGTCCCGTGGAAATCCCTGGTATGTGCCTTGTACAAGCCTTGTACAATCCTTGAGAAGCTAGCTCTGTGATTCGTGACTACTTCAAAATGTGCGAAAAAACATTTCTTCGACATTTGTGATTGGGAAACATGAATTCGCCGACCGAAGCAACGAAGCAAGCAAGCAACAACAACTCTTAGCGTTTCACATCGTATCATAGGTTCCGAAAAATCGGAAATCGGGTCGGTAATCGAATCGGGAAAAACGGCGTCCCGATATCCAAGAAGAACGCATTACTTCTAGCGGGGTGGGGGGGCGGGGACCCTCTACTGCCCCCTCCCCCCCGGTTGAAATGGTACAAATGAGATTAGTTTGACCTAAGGGTTCAAACGACATCAAAATGCGTGCTTCTTCGGCAGTACCATGACCTGCATTTCCGTGCTTCTGCCTCTCATACCTGGTATCCCTTATCGTATCGAAATCGGAAATTCTAGCAATCCGCTACGATCCGATAAATATCGAATTGGTTATCGGATATATACGTTTTAGGCCCGTATCGGATCGGAGTCGACAGTCTTTGAGATGCATGCAACACTAAGACTATCTCAATACGAACGAACCGTGAGACGGCCGGGCGGTAGGGTGTGGCTTCAGCGAAGATGATCGGATAACGCGTACCAACACCATCACATACACGATCTACCGCACGACGCGTGGGTCAATGCTGCGGTAAGGGGGATACCCTCACTTTCATTGCCGAGGTGAAGCTCCCTCATGTAACACCCAACATTAGCGTGTTTGCAATGTACCAACTGTGGTTGGGTAGGAGATGGGTAGGAAAACATATACTAATCGTGTTGAAACTGTCAAACGTCACTATCCAAAGCCAACCCAACACACGAAAAATCAGCGAAACTTTGGTTAGAACAACGTTTTCCGGCCATTTTTTTTGCCTTGGGTTACAACCTTCGTCGGTTTCAATACAAGTTTTACACGTCTTCCAACCCAACAGAGTTTGGAAATCGAAAACACCCTATTAACACGTTGCATTGGCAGCGTAGCATAAAATGACAAGGCGGACCAGATCACAAAGTCGAAAATCACAATTTCGCAAGACTGCAAAGAATATGGGCAGTCGCTCGCGCGAGTGGCTTTGAGCACCTGACGAACGAGACCATAAATGTGACCCCACTACAGTAGCAAAGATGAGGGTGCGGTATCTCGCGTGCTACGATATAAGAAGCACCTTTTGGCTGGAAAGGTTTCTGAGTAACGGGGCTCCTTAACCCAAAATAGTCGGAATTTCATTCATTTCTTGGAATATTTTTGGTTATATACCATCTACGTTTCCCCAAATCAGTTTTTGGGAGTGATACAGAGCTCCTCGAGTGAGAAGCCTCTGATCATAAACGGTGCACCTCTACCGCAGCATGCGTCGTATCACGTTATAATACTACCTGTTTCGAACTGGCCAGGCTCCTCAGCTGAAAAACGAACCAGTGTCGTCGGATTAACACGATTTTTGTGTTTTACAAAATACTAGTATCATGCCGTATACCCTCACATCCGTAAAAGAGCGGGACGGAGCTCGTCGAGTTTTCACGGACCAGGCATGTGCAAGGCGGGCGGGGGGGGGGGGGGGGGGGGGGGGCCATGGGGGGGTGGGGGGGGGGGGCAACGGGTTGGGGTTGGGGGGCAAAGGATGAGGGGGTGGGGGGGTATCGTCCTGGCTTAGTCGTCCAGTCTCCGCCGTCCTGATTCCGCCCCCGCTTGCTTGAAAGTCTTGACCCTTACGAAACGATTTTGTTCACTTTGTCCCTGCCTTCGTCGTTGCCAGTTCGAATTCGCCGCTTCTTTCTGCAAATGCCGTCACACACCAATACGAAAACCAACCCTTTTATTTTTTCATTATTACGTCGTCATCGTCGTCATTGCAGGTTCAACTGCTCGAACGACGATCGTGGCCTCGATCGCGACTCCTTTGGCCATCCTTTCCTTGCTCGCATGTTTGTTCCTCGCGCGTCGCGGAGGCCTGGGATCAGCAGCGGTCGCAGCCAAGCCCGAAGGTGCGCAATGTGTATTTGTGCGTTTCACTTCTCGCTACAGTCGTGGTCCCTCAGAAGTAGTGCGGTGCCTTGCCAGACAATATCCGCATTATCCTGGGATAGTGCAGTACTATATTATATATATACGTATAGGACGGGGTCGTGACAAGCGATTTTAACCGCACTAAAATGGGGCCCCGCACTAAAAGGGTACCGCACTAACCCGGGACCGCGACTGTACTGCTAACGCCTCCGCTTTGTCGAGGGTGGTGGCCTTTGTGTGTAGTTTTCGAGTACAGCAGTTCAGTTCTTGCGAGAGCCCCTCTAATCGGACACCGAATCCCCAACCACTCCAAACTGGGAACCCCCCCTCCCCCCGCGCTACCCACAAGTAGCCTCAACCCCCTCCTAGTGGCCCTCGCCTCTCCCTTCTAAGGGCAATCCTGCCGCCTGATACCCATGCCGAATCTTGACTTCTTTCCCAATCGATGGTGATTCATCCACCCCACCTCTTGTCTATTTTCGCGTCATTGATTTTCTCAGGTCGCTTGTCTTTGTTGTCTCACGACTATATTTCTTATTACGTGTCTTTTATTTTGCCCCTTCTTATTGGCCGGCTATTTAATCTTTTTCGTCGTCTATCTCTTTCTTTTTTTCGTTCTTGTTTCGCACCTTCTCTTTTTCTTTCGTACGCCTGTCTCATCGTTCTAACGCCTCTTGCTCTCATTTTGCTGGCTCTTTCTAATTATGCGTCGTATCTTTCTTATTTGGCGTCCATCTCTTTTATTCTACTGCATCGTATCTCCTTTTTTTTTTTTCTACCGTCTATTTCGCATTCTTCCCGCCTCATTCTTATTTCGCGTCTTCTATTTTCTTATTTCGTGCCGTCTCGTTTCTTAACCCTTGTAGAACTGTGCCTACGTTTTTGGGACGAAGTACTTGTAATTAGTGTGGAATATTTTTTGCAGTAGAAAAATAGTTAAATTGCGTTCGTCTCTTCCTTGTTTTGAAAAAAGTAAACGACAGCTGCCGACGTATAGTCAAACTAACTCAAGGTTGTACCACCGATCGCCCGCAACAAAAACACCACCAGATCTCCGGCAGGGATACTAAAACCAACATAACACCAATGCAAAAAATGGATGTACGAGTACAAGACACATCGGCAATTTTCAGAGTCAGAAAATTTATCCCGGGTATCATGCTTGTACTCCCCTTCCCCTTGTTGAACCTTACTCTCATCTCGCTTTTTTTTTTTTATCCTTGCTCTCTCATCGATTCTCAGCGGATATTGTTAGCCCTCATGGGAGCATGCACGGGAGCGTGTACGGGGAGGAGAACTCAGTGGGCGATTCGCACCAGTCGACCGTGGTGTGAGGAAGGCTGCTACTATTCGTCATACTCGCTATCTCTAAGTGTACGGGGAGGAGAATTCAGTGGGCGATTCGCACCAGTCGACCGTGGTGTGAGGAAGGCTGCTACTATTCGTCATACTCGCTATCTCTCTAAGTAAAACAAACAAAACACGCCTCCCAAAAACTCGCGAAAGCTTTTTTGAAAGTTTTTTTGAAAGTTTTTTTGGTCCTTTGACTTTTAACTTACCGCCGTCTTGAGTTTTTGAATGGTTTTTGCTTGAGAGTTGAGGCTTGTTTGGTCCAACGCACGCATTTATTTTGTTTCACCGCATAGCAGTGGAGTAATTGGAGTTGGAGTTGGCGGAGGGGTTAGTGTGGGGGGGGAGG
>JAYJMJ010295785.1:0-10407 GCA_036873875.1 Laminaria ephemera
AGAATTATGGCACCACGCGCCCAGGTACCAGTTATTGCGGTAGTGAATTAACCGCTGTGGCGATACCACCCGATCAGTACTCTGGTTATCAGACCCTCTCGCACCATAGGCGATCTGAATCCTCCTGCGCTTAACCAATGCGGCACCTACCGTTTTGAAATGGGCTAGATCATCTTGCCTGGTGGTTGTGGAAAGCAATTTTACCCGGCGTTGAATTTCTGCGGTATCCACGCCCTCCTGCCCCACAATCGAATTCAACCGCTCCATTAACGGTTCCAGCTGCTGTGCTATCGGACCATCCTTGGCAATCGAAGCCAGCAAATACTGCATGGTTGCCAACGCCAGTAATTCCTGCTCACTAAACCATAACCTGGGTAACTGAAACTTCGGACCGACTACCACCCCGTCATCGAACCGGTAACCACGGGATTCAGTATCCCAGATGATCGGCGCATTAAAACGGTCACGCATGTATTCAAGGTCACGCTTAAAGGTTGCAAGTGACACACCCAACGCTTCCAGCAAGACACCACGGGACTTGGATTGTCCGCGTGCCAACAGCTTTTCAATCTTGTAAATGCGCTCTAGTCGATCCATTAAAAACAAATATCCTGGTGGCTCACTCTGTGAGCCACCAGCCTGTCACACTGTTACTCGTCAATCAAGCCCCTGACGCTTTTTCACGTAATGACAAATAAGGAGTGGACATGAACTATCAAACCAGCCAGCACGCACAAACTCGAATGCAACAGCGCGGCATTCCAGCCAATGTCATTCACAACATCATCGCCTACGGCACTACTCGTAAAGTGCCAGGCGGTGCAGTTGCACGCTTCATGTCAAAAAAGTCTCTGCTATCAGTCACAAAAACGCTGCCCAAAAAAGACTGCCTGGCACTTGATCGACACAAGAACGTTTACGTGGTTCTAGCCAGCGACCAGGTAATCACCGTGGGCCATCGTAAAATACGTTTTTACAATTAGAAGTATTTATAACGAATTTTAAATTATTCAGCCAGATCACGGAGCATCTGGCAACCACACAGGAAACACATGCACACAAAAGATAATCACATTAGTTGTCCCGAATGCGGTCACCACGTCGATGTAAACGATATTCTGTACCGCCAGCTTGACGCAGAGCTAAAGCAGAAATACCACCAACAACTTGCGGCAGAGCAAGAAAAACTGCAAAGCACAAAAACCAAATTAGACGCAATGCAGATTGAAATACTGTCAAAAGAACAAAACATCGCCACCCAAATTAGCGCCGGGATAGAATCCCGAATAACCACAGAACGCGCATCTATAGCGAAACAAGAACGCGAAAAAGCAGAAGAAATTACTAAAAGTAGCATCCTATCCCTAGAGCAAGAGCTTTCTCACAGCACAGAAAAACTTAAAGAGCTCAGCGAAACAAAAGCGGCGGTACTTCGGATACAGCGTGAGAAAGACACCCTCAAGGCGACTCTTGACGCCGAAAACGAACAGCGGCTAAACAAACTCCTCTCCGAAGAACGGCTGACCATTCGAACCGCCGAAGCAAACACGAATGAACTAAAAATCAGGGAAAAAGAACACCTGATTGAAACACTTAACAAACCATTGATAGACGCCCAACGACAAGCCGAACAAGGCTCAATGCAATCTCAAGGTGAAGCACAAGAGCTCGCTGTCGAAGAATGGTTACACAGTCAGTTCCCGCAGGACACCATAGAAGAAATAAAAAAGGGGGCAATCGGCGGGGACTGCATCCAGACCATCAATACCACCGGTAAACTCAACCACGGCAGCATCTATTACGAGTCAAAACGCACCAAGGCTTTCCAGCCTGCATGGATTGAAAAGTTCAAAGCAGATATTCGCGAAAGTAACTGTAGTATCGGTGTACTGGTCAGCCAGGCCCGGCCCACCGGAATGGACCGCATGGGCCTGGTCGACGGCATCTGGGTATGTAACTTTGATGAATTTAAAGGCCTGTGCCAGGTGTTGCGAAGTCACATTATCCAATTGGACCAAGCAGTGGTCAGCCAGGAAAACAAGGGCGATAAAATGGCCCTGTTGTATCAGTACCTGCAAAGCAATGAGTTCCGTATGCAGGTAGAGGCGATTGTCGAAGGTTTCACTCAAATGAAAAAAGACCTGGACAAAGAAAAACGGTCAATCCAGGGCAGTTGGAAAAAACGCGAAACGCAGATAAACAAAGTGCTGCTAAATACCACAAACATGTATAGCGCAATACGTGGAATTGCCGGTTCATCAATACAGCCCGTAGCCGCTTTAGAGTTCGACAGTAGCGATTGCTAGCACCAGCAATAAAAATAGTAGCCCGACACACAGCACCACCACTCGGTTAACGCAAGCAATATAATGTGTCGCAGAATTAGCAAAGTATTAATACCCCCCTGCTGCGCAGTGGGGGCAGAGGTAAATCACATGCAGTTTAAAGATAATAAATTCCACCTTTCAGCCACCGACCTATCAAATCACCTCGCCTGCAGCCATCTCACACAGCTTGAGAGTAAAAGAGCTAAACATGAATTAACAAAACCGGTTCGGAAAAACCATTTTCTAGAAAGAATCATCGAGCGTGGTATTCAACATGAGGAAGCTTATGTCAATTACCTAAAGGCAAACGGCAAATCCTCAATGGTGGAACTATCCCACGATGAATCCAGCGCAACGGAAAAAACCATCAATGCAATGAAGCAAGGCATTGAAGTGATAGTTCAAGGCACCCTAGGTGATGAACAATACGGGGGCCGACCAGACTTTTTGTTAAAGGTCGACACACCCTCCCCTGAACTAGGGGCGTGGTCATATCTAGTGGCAGACACCAAACTCACCCAAACCACAAAATCGGGCACTATTTTACAGCTGTGTGTCTACTCTGATTTGCTCACTAAAATTCAGGGGAAAGCCCCTGAGCACATGTTTGTTGTCATGCCACAAGACAATGAGAACCAACCGTTTCTAACAGAAATACACCGTTATGACGACTACACAGCTTACTATCGGCTCGCTAAATCCCGCCTGTCTGAAGTGATCAGTTCAGGCACTATCGACAACAGCTACCCGGAGCCTGTATCCCACTGCGACATCTGCCAATGGTGGCCTGATTGCGACAAACAACGCCGTCAGGACGATCACCTGACCTTCGTTGCCGGAATTCAAAAATCACAGATCAAAGAATTAAAACTCCAAAATATCGCCACACTGACAAGTTTCGCCACAACTGATGACGCCGTTATTCAACAAGCCTATTCAGGATCAGCAAGTGGAATTACCCGTGCACACAAGCAGGCGCAAATTCAGCACAAAGGGATCGTGTCTGGTGAACCGGAGTTCGAGTTTCTTGACGTCATCCCCCCTGATGAACGCAACACGCAACTGCGTGGGTTCCTAAAACTGCCGGCTCCCTGCAAAGAAGGTGACCTGTTCTTTGATATCGAAAGCGCCCGTCACGCGCCGGGCGGAGGCCTTGAATACCTTCTTGGTTATGCACACGGCGAAGCAGACAACACGGGCACTCCGCATTTCAACTTTATTTGGGGGCTTGATAGCAAAGGTGAAAAAAAGGCCTTTGAAACCTTTATTGATTTAGCAATGCAAAGACTCGAACAACACCCCGACATGCACATTTACCATTTCGCCCCCTATGAACCAGTCGCCATGAAACGGCTTGCCACACGCCACGCAACCCGTGAAAATGAACTAGACAAACTGCTACGCATGCACTGCTTCGTTGACCTATACGCCATTACACGGCAGTCGATCCGCGCCAGTGTTGAAAGCTACAGTATTAAATGCCTCGAACAATTTTACGGGTATCACCGTGTAGAAGAATTGGCAGAAGCGCGCCTTTCAATGCACCGTGTTGAAGAAATGCTAGAGATCGGCGCCAGCCACAAATTACGTGAAGAAGACAAAGACGTTGTTCTAAAATACAACCGCGACGACTGTATCTCTACCCTGGCTTTGCGCAACTGGCTTGAAGCACTCAGGCAAAGTCAGATCGACAAGGGAATAGGCCTACCCAGACCCCCTACGCCCTCAGACTATGCGCCAGAACCAAACGAACAATCAGCAGAAGTAGCAACCGTATACGGTTCACTCACTGATGGCTTAGACGATGTCCCTACAGAAAAATGGAACGGCAATCAAAAAGCACGATGGCTGCTAGCCCATTGCTTAGAATATTTCAGGCGTGAAGAAAAGAACGCATGGTGGGAATACTACCGACTACGAGAACTCGATGAGCCAGACTTAATAAAAGATCGAAACGCACTAACTGGCCTGACCTTCATTGAAGAACGCCCTAAAGTTGGCAGGGAAAGAAACGTCACCCACCGCTACTCGTTTAGCGACCAGTTTGTCACCCTGAGCAAGAGTAACCAGCTGTTCGAAGCATCATCAGAGGATGGCGCACCAAAAGAATTCGAGATTGGCACTGTGGTATCTGTCGATCATAACGAAAATACAATAGACATAAAAAAAAGTGCTAACGCGAAAGACAAGCACCCTCAAGCCGTGTTTCACCACATGAGTATTTCCGGAAAACCGATGCCACAAACCCTACTTGAATTCGGAAAGATGGTAGCGAACAACAAAAACGCTCAGCAACTAAAAACCGCCCAGTATGACCTGCTAGCGAAAACCACTCCCAGGTTTAAAAGCGGCGTATCAATATCTTCAGCAATAGGGGGATTCAACGATCCTAGTGATTCAACCTACCAGCTTGTTAGCAATCTTGATAACAGCATCCTTGCGATTCAAGGACCACCAGGCACAGGAAAGACTTATACCGGCAGCCATATAATTGCGCGACTTGTCAAAGCAGGCAATACAGTAGGTATTACCGCCGTCAGTCATGCAGTTATTTCAAATCTACTTGGCAGCGTTATAGAAGTTGACGACGGAGTAACCATTGCTCACCGCGCTGGCAAAACAGTCACAACGGCAGCCAACTGTGAATTGCTACCAAGTAACAAAGAGAAAATTAACCAAGCACTGGACGATGGCAAGGTCGTTGGCGCAACCGCATGGACGTGGGCACACCCAGATATGGCCCAAAAGCTCGACTACTTATTCATTGATGAAGCAGGCCAAATGTCACTGGCAATGGCACTTGCTGCTTCCCGTGCGGCTAAAAACGTAATCTTGCTTGGTGACCCACAACAACTCGAACAACCACAGAAAGCCACTCACCCTGAAGGCTCAGAGGTTGCTGCCCTCGCCCACCTAATCGGCGACCAGCAAACCATTGGCAAAGAACAAGGGCTGTTTCTAAACACCACGTATCGAATGCACCCGACTATTTGTCAATTCACCTCAGACCAATATTACGAGCAGCGATTAACGGCAGCGCCAGATCTGGAAAACCAAATCATCACCGGACCATCACCACATACAAATAAGCAACTCATCTTCATGCCCGTTCAACACACTGAGAACCAGAACAGAAGTGAGGAAGAAGTTCAGACAATCAATGACCTCGTCATCAGCCTACTAAACGAGCCACACCACTGGACCGACAGTCAGAAAATCAACCATAAACTGGAAGCCCACCACATTCTTGTCGTCGCCCCCTACAACGCACAGGTAGCGCTACTACAGCAAACGCTAGCAAGTGGTGTAAGCATTGGCACGGTCGACAAATTTCAGGGGCAGCAGGCACCGGTGGTAATATATTCCATGACAAGCTCATCTGTCGAGGACGCCCCAAGAGGTATGTCATTCTTGTTCAGTCCAAACCGTTTTAACGTCGCCACCAGTCGCGCCAAATGCACAGTATTCGTCGTCGGATCACCCGAGTTGGTCATGGCCGAATGCAAAACGCCAGAGCAAATTAAGTGGGCTAACGGTCTTTGTCGGTTTGTCGACGCTTCTTCGTCAAAAAAATAGGCTGGTATAGGGCTTCAGATACAGGGTGCCTATGAAAGCTTGCCATTTCATTTCACGGCAAGTCCTGGCTCGCAGGAAAAGGCCGTCAGCCGAAGCACTAATTTTGGGAAACCCGACGCCTGTGCGAGGCTGACAGCACTCTAGCGCCATCCCTTAACGTGCAGGCGAATAGCGAGAGCTCATTATTAGTTGGACAGTAGTAAGCCAGTAAGTATCATTCGTTTCTAAGAGCTACAATGAATCCTATTCAAGTAACTCATATATGGATCGTATTTGAAATGCCGTACACCAGTATGTGGATCAAATAACAGACTTAAGCACATGAAATATGTACCCTATAAATGGTAGGTCCAGCCCCACCTACCCCGTCAGACAACACACTAACTATTAAACATCAAACTCGATAAGAAAACGCCTTTGTCAGAGAGCTACTGAAAAAGGCTGACCTAGCTATACTAATACACTAGAAGGATAAAACCCTATATGCCAGAAACCTTAATCAACGGAAGATCCAAATACAATGCCCCACCAGTTGGCCTGATATTTAAAAAGCCAGACCACGAAACTCAGCCCCACTCTTACCACGAACACACTTTCAGCACCACGCTGGAACTAGACACCCACCATCACTACCTGCTCCGCTCAGACGACAATCAAGAAGTACTACTGGGGCTGTACAGCGTAGTGTACTGGTCAAAGTATTCATCAAACACCCACCCCCATAACAGCCCGAATACAGCCTTCGAAACTTGTCATCACTCTCTAGCGCCAACTATTGCAAACATGCGTCCAGCCGCTGTGGCGCGTATTGTTAGAAACAGTGTTATCGACTTAGATCACAACTCATTTTCATTGGCACTGACCGGGATAAATAAGTTACTCCACGGAAGACTATCGCTTGGTTCTACATTTCTTGCTTTCATTGCGCCTGAAAAAGTTGGAATTTTCGACGACCGAATTACAACCTATCTGGCCAATGGCAATGCAGACCACCTGCTTGAAAACACAATCGAAAATACGCTAACCCGCCCGACCGCCGAAACATTAAAAGAAGCAGCAATTCGATTTTCTGCATACTGTGACGTATTGGGGAACCTAAGAAAATCCATCAATAAGCAAAAAATTGGCTGGAAAGATACAACCGGCTGCCAAATGGCCCGTTTCCGTGTGATTGATATTGAGCGTGCTTTATTGGTGAATAGCCTCACCAACGAATAGGCTGAAAACTACCAGCTGCTGTCCCCCATACCACCCACTTGATAACTGAAATAATCGCGATAGTTAAATACTTTCGCCAAAACATCGTAGGCGGCCGTGACTACGGTCGCCGTGCGAATCAAATACTTCTGTACTTCAAGAATATGCAACACAGAAAATCTACAGCAAAACGGACCCGATCAGAGTAGCGAAAGAGATTTCTCAGTTCGTTTATCTTAGAGAGCAACAATCCTACCCCTTCTCTGACATGGGAAGTGACTCGACCGCTGAAAACAGCGCGATGTACTGCGATGAAAAAACACATGGAGCTTTAACGATGAAAAATAATAATGGCCTACGAAAACTGGTTCTGAAAATTCAAGAATCAACCACCAGCAATAGCCTGACCAGTACGTTTATCGAAAGCTCGATAACGGAACTGGGAGAAATTGGTTATAGTAAATACAATTCAGTAAAATTCCCAACACTCAAGGACATGTCATCCTTCAATGAAGGTACCAGCGATACCCCATCAAATCCGGCAGAGGCCCTTCTGTGGAAACTGGGAAAATGGCCAAGCTATTGTACATTTGTAGAGAACTTCAATAATAAGGAGTTAGTAGTTTCTAAAAAAGGCGGAGTGGTCTTTTCAGCTTTCGCTAAACATCTTCAAGACCCCACATATCCTATATATGATCAGCACGCTATACGGGCATTATGGGCAATGGGTGTTTTAAATGAATCTGAAACAGTCAAATGCACGGCATTATTGTTAAAACGCTCTAATAATTGGAAATCAGCCGGCTCAGGCGACGACGGGGCGTGCTACCAGTTATTTGAACAACACATAACTGCATTGTGTCAATCAAATTCAATCGGTAACGCGGAGCTGGATAAACTTCTCATGCCATTGGGACAAGCACTAAAGAAAGCCACCACTAACGATACTGGTGACACTTCCACCAATTCTGACTTAAGCAGATTCAACAGCCTTTGTTTTTCTGTTCCCAAGCCGGTTTAGTGTTCACGGGATTGGCCTTCCATTGACCTGATTACATCACCACCCAGGTTATATTGAAATCACCAATCCCGCATTTTACAAATACAAAAACCAGCCTAATAAAAACCAACAGAGCATGACGGCCTAGCACTCATAGAAAAGATCACAAACTGAGATACACACTTTTATAGCGAAACAGAATAGACAAAATCTGAAAGTGACGTATGAACACTAATGAGTCTTTCGCCCTGAGGTGCCTAATAAAGACCTACGGTAAAATAAAACTAATTCACGAAACGCCAGTGCCGCCAACCCCAGAAACGGCACTGGCTCTACGCCACACCAAAAAACACTACGTATAAACGTATATATATCACCTGCAAAAAATCAGCGATAACTATCTCACCACGAGTTTCACACTTCTCTGAAATCAAAACCACTACAAGAAACATACGTAAATATTGGACACACACTCGCCGATAATGTAACCAGGCAGTAACCAACGCAGTATGAAGACGCTATAAATCGAGGTACTTTGAAAAGATATGTATACCCGCCCGGAACTAACAAAAGCAGATCTAAAAGCATTTCAGGTCGCAAAATATGTACTTCTAAACCCTGAACGCAAAGACATACTCAAGGCACTTAAGGTTGCTGAAAAAGGCACTAAAAATAATAAACTTCCTCCGGAAGATGCACTAGCCGCCTTTGACAAATTTACTGAAAAAAATATAGCGACTGTCTTTACGGGCAACCACTATTGCGAACCACACTTACGCTACCCACTGCAAGGCACCGTTCTGCAGCTTGTGCGCATCACAGACTCATTGACCGGCCTAATATGCGATCGGCAGTTGGTGCCCCCGGGAAAGAAATCCACCCCACCGCTGCCGATCACCCAAGAGGGGTTTCTCTCTGGCAAAGACCCCGTCAAAAACCTAAACCGCGCCCTCACCTATTTTTGGCCCTACTTATCTGATTCCACACTAGATGAATTACATAGCCAATGCTCAATGTATGTCATGGGTACACTGGTACCGGCTCGTAACGAAGCCCAGGCACGTCATAAAGACCTGGTAGCCCAACGTAGACTGTCGCTACAGGCGCTGTACCGCGAGGTGAAACCAGAATTCACCACCGAATTCGCACAGCAGTGCCAAACAATCGCCAAAGACCTGCAACAGAACAGCAAGAATTCCATTGCATGGAGTGATCTAAAAAAACAGTACCCGGCTACCAGCACTCGACACCAAGCACAGTTTCTAGGCATTTTGAATAACAACAAAGCCACCATAGAGGCGCTAAGCCATGCCGACGACCAGACAGACTTTGATGTCAGACTATCCACATGGCGCGGCCCTATGCGCTTGTTTGATGCAACTCAGTTAGTCCTACAATTACGAAATATTCCTATTCATCGTCGATTCTCCGAAAAAGGCCAGCGCCACCACGAACTTTCAAGTGACATAAAGGTGCAGGCCCGAAAATTAGATCACCCGGCTACAGAAAATACCATCGGCTGGTTAAGAATACATATTGATGATGAAAACAAACTGTGCTTCGTGGACGAGGTTCAGTCAGATGCAATTGAACTGGCACTGGAATATTCACGAGACCTTCGCTACACCCAGGCAGCCCAGGAACTTATACGTGAATGCTCATCGTGGAATCTGCACGCATTCGCCACCGTTTATCAGTGGGCCAATAACATTGGTTACCGGGCAGCGATTCACAGCCGGGAATCTGCTGAGAAAATGGAACATATGACCAGGAGTGAACGCAAGTGGACAAGCTACTACAGCCCGATCATTAAAAAGTTCGCGCTTCAAAAACAGAGTATTGATCAATACCCGGCTGAAATATTTGTTGGTAAGTAGTGACCCCTCCCGTCAATCTTAATAACCATTAATATCAAGATTAGTTAGGCCGTCGAGCTGTATAAATTAATGACAACATCATTCGTGTGACGAAATTCAGAACCAGGAAAGTAAAAATGTATAAAAGTGAATACCTTCAACAGCCAGCGGTTGCAGGGTTTGTAGACTGGCTATCAAAGGATTGCGGAACACGTACCTTCACCTTAGATATCCTCCGAAGCCGATTTGTAGACACTGCCGTAAGACAGGATGTCACCGGCATGGAAGGGCTACTGGATCAATACAATTGGAAAAGCAGTTGGACTCACCCCATAACCGGCGAAGCTGTAAATTCAGCCGACTGGAGCACGACCCAATTGTCAACGAACCAACTAGGAAAAGGCCTGCAGAAGGCAATGGACCAACACGATGAAGCCTTAAGCTTAAAATG